>BLKR01010272.1:0-62192 GCA_011170035.1 Teleogryllus occipitalis
ATATATATATATATATATATATATATATAAAATATGTAAGAAAAATTTGAAAATATGTGAATCAAAAATTCGTTATGTTTAAAAGTTCATTCTTCACGCGTTTTCCGAGCAGAGTACGTTGCCGATCAGTTCCTAACATGGGTTCCTAATATTTGTGTGTGTGCGTACACATTGTGATATTTTAAAATAAATTCCGTTCCTTACTGATAACTATTTTTAGCTCCAGTTCTCAGCATTGCATAAAACAAGTACGCCCACAGCTTTGTTTCTTTCCAGTTGAAAAATGTAGCAAGTATAGCCCCTTGCTAACGGAATTTCTGATCTGCCCCTCTGAATTCCTGTGCCACGGGCCAACGAAGGCTTCCTTATTCAACTGTCAGCCACGTCGCTTTCTGGAGCGGAGGTAGGAAAGTCATGCGAGCCGACGGCGGCGGCGGATTTTGTTTCGGGAGAAAATTGGATTACAAACACACACGTTAAGATCTGTATCTGGCGTCGGCACGACCCAAGGAGTAAACGTCTCACCGACATGGTGGACCTGACGCGAAACGGGACGGGAACATAGATGGCGGTAGTGTAATGGAAAAGAACAGAGGGATTTTGCGACGTAGAACGAACCTAATGAAAGTTTATCCAGCGTCAGATCGATTTCAGACAAGACGACGGAAAAATGTATTAATTTAGAAGCGTTGGGGGAAAATAATGTGTTTCAGAAATGCGATTCCATGAAATATTATAGCCTTCTACAAATCTGACCCCATTCCATAGTGAATTTTTGTTGGGATTGTTTCATTACATTCCCTATTACAAATTATATTTTTTCTCGTGTTTGTTGATTGATAAATGATTTCGGGTGCGTAAACTGTTAAGGTCATTAGTCCGGTAAGTTTAGTGCATGTTCTTAAAGCATGGGGTTACGGTGATCTTTCTCCGCTGGATGGTGAGATCCGGTACCGATCTATGTCGGATTGCAGGTCAGCTTTCAGCACATCAGCACAATCAGCTTTCTCCCTCCAGCGGAGAACCATCCCAGTCCAGAGAAATTTAAAGTTCTCGAGTGGTCTTCCGGCATGGCTGGTAGTGTAGTGCATGTAAGTGTGCGTAAGTAAGGAATAGGGATAGAACAAGGAAGAGAAAGAAAAGATCGCGCCCGGTCCGTGGCTCGTTTGTTTCGGTACTGTGCCTTATCAACTGATGTCACTGCAGTGCCTCTGACTTGAAGGTCCTACGTTCGAGTCTTGACAGCGGCAGGATTTTCGACACGAACTTTTCAGCTTGGTCGAATTCAGTCGCTATCTGGAGGAGAATTCTAGCGGCCGGTTGGTCTGATCGGTAGTTTTCCGTGGTTTCTTCAATCAACGCCAGGCGAATGCCGGAGCAGTACCCTACGGGCCACGGACCGCGCGCGATCTTTCCTTCCTCACCCCTTACACACGTACTTACACTAACATGCAATACACTACCACATATTCCGAGAGATCGGTCGAAAGCTTAGAGCTTGTCCCAGCTGGGGTGGTGCCCCGCTGGTGGGAGAGTCCTGGTTTGCGGGAAACACCGCGAGCCGACGGTAGGTCGGCGACGAATCTCGCCATCCAGCGAGGGAAGATCACCGCCATCTCTCTATGAAAATCATGCACTACACTTACGGAACTAACGACCTAAGCTGTTGACGCGTCCGGAACCACTAACCAACTAACCAATCAGAGCAGTCGGTGGCTGAATTACATCTAGCTACGTAGTTTCTGACGAAAACCCTGCCACCACTGCGTTTCGAATCTTAGGACTTTCCGTTCAGAATCACCTAAAGGCGGAACATTCGTTATTCGGCGAACACCGACCAACCGCTTACCGAATCCCAAGGATTGTGAATGAGTTGCTTGCTATTTGCCGAATGACGAAAATTTGGGGTTCGACCTACCCACCGCGTGTCGGTCTTTTGGACATATCAAAGGGATTTGCCGAACACGTCAGCTGCTCGGGAATGAGCGAGCGCTAGCTCGCTGCTCGGTGAATGCCGAATGTGTGGAGCCATCTTAAGGCGGCTCCACACATTCGTTATTCAGCGAACACCGAGCAACCGCTTGCCGAATCCCGAGTAGTGTGGATGAGTTGCTTGCTATTTGCCGAATGACGAACATTCGGGGTTCTTTCTACCCACCGCGTGTCGGTCTTTTGGACACATCAAAGGGGGCGAACATTCGCCCAACACGTCAGCTGCTCGGGATTGGGCGAACGCTAGCTCGCTGCTCGGCGAATGCCGAATGTGTGGAGCCGTCTTAACACTTGCTATTTGGCGGATACCGAATGTGTGGAGCCACCTTCAGCCGGTATGAATCTCCGCGTAGACGCAAACTAGCCGACGGGAGACCGGGCGGTGGGTGATGGCTGCGCCGGCGCGGGCCGCCCGTCATAACGCAACCCCCCAGCGCGGCGTGGCGCGGCGCCCGTTGCGCGCAACAATGGAAGCGTGCCCACGCCCACGCACGCGCAGCGGAACCGGACGTGGCGGTTGAGCCACCGCGCCCGCACGCCCCCGCGCTCCGGTTGGCGCAAGGCTACGAAGGCTGCCGCTGCTGCGACACCGGGACCTCACCTTAGGTTGGTTGGTTGTTTGGTTCTTAGTGATTCCGGGCGCGTCGACTACAGAGATCATTAGTCCCGTAAATGTAGTGCGTTTTTTAAATTAGCGGGGTGATTATCCACAATCGCTTCCTTGAAACAGCATGATTGATTGATTGACTGCATGTTAGTGATTCCGGGCGCGTCGACTACAGAGGTCATTAGTCCCGTAAATGTAGTGCGTTTTTTAAATTAGCGGGGTAATTATCCACAATCGCTTCCTTGAAACAGCATGATTGATTGATTGACTGCATGTTAGTGATTCCGGGCGCGTCGACTGCAGAGGTCATTAGTCCCGTAAATGTAGTGCGTTTTTTAAATTAGCGGGGTAATTATCCACAATCGCTTCCTTGAAACAGCATGATTGATTGATTGATTGCATGTTAGTGATTCCGGGCGCGTCGACTACAGAGGTCATTAGTCCCGTAAATGTAGTGCGTTTTTTAAATTAGCGGGGTGATTATCCACAATCGCTTCCTTGAAACAGCATGATTGATTGATTGATTGCATGTTAGTGATTCCGGGCGCGTCGACTACAGAGGTAAATAGTCCCGTAAGTGTTGTGCGTGTTTTTTCATCGGGGGTGGCGGTGATTATCCACTATCTCTTCCTTGAAAAAGCTTCAATGATTGATTGATTTTAGTGATTCCGGGCTTGTAGACTACAGAGATCAGTAGTCCCGTAAGTGTAGTGCGTGATTTTTATCGCGGGGTGGCGGTGATTATCCACAATCCCTTCCTTGAAAGATCTTCAATGATTAGTGTTAGATTAGTGTTTCCGGGCGCGTGAACTACACAGGTCAGTAGTCTCGTAATTGTGGTGCGTGTTTTTTCATCGGGGGGTGGCGGTGATTATCCACAATCCCTTCCTTGAAACAGTTTCAATGATTGATTTATTGTTAGTGATTCCGGGCTCGTCAACTACTGAGGTCATTAGTCCCGTTATAATAGGGGATGTTTTCATCGGGAAGTGACGGTGATCTTCCTCCACTAAATGGCGAGATCCGGCGCCAACCTACCATCGGCTAGCGGGGTTTCCCCCTAACCAGGACTCTCTCACCCGCAGGGCAACGCCCCAGCCGGGTCAAGTTCTGAACTCCCGACCGGCATCCCGGCATGTGTGGTAGTGTAGTACATCTTAATGTAATTGTGTGTAATGGGTAAGGCTATGACAAGGAAGAGGAAGGACAGATCGCGCGCGTACCGTGGCCCTTTTGATAGGGTACTGCCCCGACATTCGCCTGGTGTTGATCGGAGAAACCACGGAAAACTACCGATCAGAGCTGCAGGCTGCTAGTATTCTCCTTCAGACAGCGACTGAATTCGACCTAGCTGAAAAGCCAGGGTCGAAAATCTTGCAACCATCGGGACTCGAACCTCGGATCTCCCCCTCTCAGAGGCACTGCAGTGACCTCAGTGTATTCTCTAAGCCACCTCTCCTGGTGGAAAATCCTAGGGTTGCAGTCCCGACCGAAGAGGAGTTTTGACACTAGTTAGACAGCGAGGTCGAATTTAGTCGCTGTCTGGAGGAGAAATCGTTCGGTAGTTTTCCGATCAACACCAGATGAATGCCGGAGCAGTGCCCTAACAAAGGTCCACGGGCCCTACACTATCTTTCCTTCATCTTCCTTGTCCTCTTATCACTTCTTATTTGCAAGCACTTACTCGTACCAGCACTACACTACCACACATGTTGGAGAACCAGTCGCGGGATCAGAGCGTCACCTGGCTGGGGCGGTGCCCCAGCTGGGGAGATACCCGGGAAGGGAAATCCATTGCAAGCTCACGTGTATGCCGGTGCCGGTTCTCATTATCTAGAGGGGGAGGAAAACGTATCTCCCGAAAAAAAGATTTCACTAACCCTACCGGTACATAGTAGATGTGCGCTGGAACTTCAATCAACCAATCAATCCATTAATAAAATCGAGTCTTTGGTGACAATCAATGTTTGTGTTGAAAACCGCTGTAGGGAACAGTCATATACGAAAATACGAATTGCGAAAGTTGATGTGGAGGCGAGAATGTAGCTAACTGTACGAAATATCTGTGGATTATGGAGATTATGGAAATATCTATGGAGATGTCCGATTGTTGGATATCTAGATAACCATCTCACCAACCGGCAACGTGCCAGCATGCAAGCGCTGTCGAACAGTCTTGGGACTAGAATATTTAACAATCTTCATTGAGGAACAATTTAGCTGACTCATTCAGCAATGTCTGCGGGTCTTTGCGGGATGATGGATTTAGAAAATTCAACCTATCACACAAGACGTAGGCAATGCGGGAGACTGTGATAGCTCGCGAATAGTCATATTGACCGAGGTACATTAGTGAACCTTTCTTGGCAGTCAGAATGTTAACCTCTCTGTTTGAAATCAGAGTCGATTTTGCCTCGAACACGTTTTGTTTCTTCTTCCGTTCTCTCGTCTATCCGCTCCTCATCCTCCTCATCTTTATATCCCTTTCTTTCTCCTTATTCTCCTATTTCACCTTTTCTCTCCCTCTTTATATGTCTTCTCCTCTTCGTTCTCCTCTCTGTCCTGTGAACGTGAACGTCCTTTTTCTCTTTCTCTTTCTCGCTTTTTCTATATCTACTCGCGTTTTCTTCCTCTTTCTCGTCTGCCTACCTCTTCCTTCTCCTCTTTCTATTTCTCATCGCTTTCTTTCCTGCCTCCCTCTTCTTCTCTTTCTTCGTCCCTTTTTCTTCTTCTTTTTCTCCCCTTACTTCTCTTTCTCAATTTGTTCTCGCCTCATTGTCTATCTCCTCATTCTCTTTTTATTTCTCTTCTTTCTTCTCGATTTTTACTTCTTCTCTTGTACTTGCCTCTGCTTTATCCTTTTCTCGTCCTTTCTACTTCTCCTCTTCCGCTCTCTCTCTCTTCCCCTACTTCTCTCTTCAACTTGTGTCCGCCTCATTGCCTATCTGCTCCTTCTCGTCCTCTTTATTCCTCCTCTATTTCCTCTTCTTCTCTTGTGCTTGCCTCCGCCTTGTCGTCTTTCTCAACCTCTCCCGGCGCCCCGTGGCGGCGTGTCGGTGCGTCGCCGGCGGAGAATGTGGGTCGCGGAGCGGCCTTGCCCGCCCGCCCGCCCGCCCGCTCGGCACGGCGCCTTTCCTCTGGCGGCGACACACTCACACACACACAGGCGCCGGCCGGGTCACGACAGCGGCAGCCCCTCATTCAATCGCTGTGCGGCGGAGGGGGCGGGGCGGAGCGGGGCACGACCGGCGTTGCCACACCCCACCGCTCTCCACTCCGATGGCCCTTGCACACACACACACACACACACACACACACACACACACACACACACACACACACACTCTCTCTCTCTCTCTCTCTCTCGCTCTCACACACACACACACACACGCTCACACACACACACACTCTCTCTCTCACACACACACACGCTCACACACACACGCTCACACACACACGCTCACACACACACACGCGCTCACACACACACACACGCTCACACACACACACACGCTCACACACACACACACACGCACTCACACACATACATATACACTCTATCACTCACACTTACACATACAGTTGCACATACTCTCTCTCACACACACACACATACTCTCTCACACACACACATACTCTCTCACACACATACTCTCTCTCACACACACTCTCTCTCACACACATTCACACTTACACACACATTTACACACACACGTATACACATACACTTACACACACACACACACACGTACACACACACGCACACTTATAGACACACGTACACAAACACTCTCTCGCACATCCACTCACTTACACACATACACAAACACTCTCACACATACACACACACACACACTTACACTTTCTTTCACTCACTCACGCACACACTCACACGCGCACATACATTCACACGTACATATCAATCAAATACATATCTTCTCAATAGTCTTACCTGGAAAGGTGGCTCAGTGCATCGACTGCTGTCAGTACAGTGCCTCTGACTGGAAGGCCCTAGGGATACACTCCCTACGGTGGCAGAATTTTCCAGATCTCTCTCATTTAAACCACTTTTTGCATGTAATCGTAATTCAGCTTATTCGAATTTTCTCTTTCAATGTGTTTTGCGATTTTGATTTCGCGTCTCGGAAAACTCTCCAACTTTTTTTACTTTCTCGACCATACGAAGTATTTCGTAAGAAGAGAGTTGTGTAATCGTGCGCTGGAAAACGACGATTTTTTATAACTATTAACACACCTAGAAATGTTATAAGTGTTATTACTGCCGAGGCCAAAAGTTAAAAAAATCGAGGCGGAGCGTAGCAGAGTTGAGACTTTTAATTTGGACGAGGCAGTAATAGAACTGTAACATTTCGTGCTATGTTCAGCATTTTATCGGTCACCATAAAATCTCGTGAATTATGCAAAAATTTACATTACTGCGATAGCAAACACACGAACTCTGTTGCTGCGGCATGTTAATATGATAATGTGGGGTGTTGCTTACGATATATCTATATAAACAATATTCGTATACCGTGGTTCGAGAAAGATGGATGCAAATAATTCTTCTGAAAATAAATTGATTGATTTTACGCAATGTTGGTTGGTTGGTGATTCCGGGCGCGTCAACTGCTTAGGTCATTAGTCCCGTTAGTGTAGTTCATGTTTTTCCTCGGGAGACGGCGGTGATCTTCCCCCGCTGGATGGCGAGATCCGGCGCCGACCAACCGTCGTCTAGTGGGGTTTCCCCCTAACCAGAACTCTCTCACCAGCGGGGCACCGCCCCAGTCGGGACAAGCTCTAAGCTCTCGACCGGTCTCCCGGAATATGTGGTAGTGTAGTGCATCTTAGTGTAAGTGTGTGTGTAAGAGGAGAGGATAGGACAAGGAAGAGGAAGGACAGATCACGCGCGGTCCGTGGCCCGTTTGTTAGGGTACTGCTCCGGCATTCGCCTGGTGTTGATCGGAGAAACCACGGAAAACTACCGATCAGAGCAGCCGGCCGCTATAATTCTCCTCCAGGCAGCGACTGAATTCGACCTAGCTGACAAGCTAGTGTCGAAATTCCTGCCGCCGTCATGACTCGAACCTAAGACCTCCCGGTCAGAGGCGCTGCAGTGACATCAGTTGAGCTACCGCTACCGGTTCTTCTGAAACTAAAGAAACCTAAAGAAACGTTCGGTTAGGAAATTGGCGCGTTGACTTCCAGTGGCGACACTTTCTCATCGTCAGTAACTATGATTACCGAAGTAGAGTTTTATTTGTTGGAATGTGAGAAAAATAAGATTAATTCACCTAATATTTTTTTTCCTAATTGTGCTATTCATAACATTCTAATTTATAGTTATTCCCCAAACTAATGTGAATTACTTCTGATTAAATTTTTACATCGTCATGTTCTTTCCTTAATAAACATTTGACTTCCTATTTGAATCGTGGGCTGCATATTTACGTTGCTAAGGATGTTAAATTTCTTAACACACAGGTAGTTACAAGTGCACTTAACAAACTTGTAGGATTGCATGTTAACACAGGTTAAAAATGCATGTGGCCGATTAAACAAAATATATCTGAAGAAACCTGACGTTGTCCTTTTATTTATTTACCACAATCATCTATTAGATAGGAAAACAAATTCCCACTTCAACCCTGCCCCGAATCATTCGTTAGCAGTTTATTCCCCTAATTTCACCTAATAGCCCCATTTCTTGGTACACTTACATGTTTCATTGTTCTTGGTAGACATAACTAATAAAGCGGCATTATAAAACTAGTATAAATCAAGTAAAGTGATTTCTATTAACTTCTTTCCCTCTATTCATGAACGTAATAACTATCTACATTTCTAATTTTTACTGTGCACTATAAGACAAGTTACTAATTTATGGGCTCAATTCTCTCATAAAAATTAGAGAACATATTCACGAATGACAGGTTCTTACGTCTTCAGGCACAGCCGAGCATCGTAAACCTTAGAAGAGTTTATTAGGTACATATTTACGAGATGTACTGTTTGTTGTCATTGATGTATACACTTGTCATTTTACAGTTTTATAGGGTTGAGTTTATTCTTGTTACAAATTTCCGTTAAGACAAATGATTAAATAATGGATTACATTTAGCAAAAATTGACATGTGCTATGTTTGAATTTACAGTAAAAATTGTGGACCATCGGGCTTAATAAAACATACCAATTAACGTAGCTAAAGTTACACTTTGTAAGTTATATATAAATAAATAAAATCTTTATTAGTGGCGAGGCTCAGGCCATTTAGCCTGCTCTTTCTCCTGACCACTTTCAAAATTTTTATTACAATAGTGCATAATAAAAGGAAGACATTCAATGAAAAATACATAATTTAGGTGAAGCGATTCTGACATAGAAGACAGGAGTGAAAGGGAGGGAGGAAGAGAAAAGGCATGCTCACATAGCATTTGTGTGATTAAATCTATTAATTTCAAGTTAGAGATGAATTAAAAACAATATCACATATCCAGGAGATTTTACTCAAATTTAGGGAAATGTTCTATTTGTGACTCAATAAGTTGGGTATAGAAGAGGATCGGGAAAAAAAAAAATAATTAAATCAGTGAAATGTTATTAAGTACTACTAATCGTTTCAAAAATATTTTGAAGAAGCTAAAATTGCGTACGTATTTTTGAATTACCCCTAGAACAACTGAAAATGGGGATAATCTCTTCAGCATACAGAGCAAAAACACATCAAGTCAAGAGTTCAAGCCTTGAGAGAAATTGAAAATATTGAAAGATAATGCTAAATGATTTGACGTGTATTTCATCATCATCATAATAATAATAATAATAATAATAATAATAATAATAATAATAATAATAATAATAATAATAATACAATGTGTTATAAAACTATTTGGTTATTAAATGAAATAAAACAAAAAGTGAAAAACGTGGATATTATCAAATAATTTTTGGTATTTGTTTATAGTTCCACAAAGTAACAAATTGGAAAATGTTAAGAATTTAGGAAATGTTTACCTTTTAGATTTCCGTCCGTCCGTCCGTCCAAGACTTGAAAACCCGATCCCACATCTCACACCCGTAAGCCAACGATTTATACTACATTTATTCCAGATACTGCAAACAAGACCCCATCCCAGCATGCACTTTAAGAAATTGAGTAAAGAGTTATGTAAGTTCATTTTTCTGAAAGCAAATATTGGGGTTTCCTTTTATGAAAGCATTCATGGACTAGAAAGTTTATGGAACTGTATTTTCTACAGTTGAGTAAGAAATCATCATGAATATGGAGAACTATTAAATAGTTTTGTCGAGATACTATTGGGAAAGTTAAGAGCTGTACGATCTGCAAACGATAACTTTCTTTTGATTTCTCTTCTTAGCTCAAACTATGTAGACAAAAGGCGGAAGAGTGTTGCATAGGCAAATAAAGCATTTTATGGTCTTGTTTGACATCGTGAGTTAGAAAATATTTCCGGCAAAAACGGTGATCAAACCATGATATAAAATGTAGTCTATGCTAGACGTGCAGGTCCGGACACAGTTATGAAATAAACATAAGTGCAACGTGAGACCAAAAACACGGAAAGACCTCCTCTTTTCGCACACACATACACACACAGACACGCACACACACACACATATGCACATGCAGAGTCACACTTACACTATGACCCGTACTGTTCTGCATGCGAAAATTCTATCGAGAATGCGAAGCAAAGATTTTAGTACCGACAACTCATTGAGATGCGCAGGATTGACTCATATGTTCGCCGCAAACATAATTGCGTGGATGATTGCCTCTGAAACAATTTAGATGACGGAGCGTGATTTTTCTTATCTAGTACTGCTGAAACTAAGATTGTAGAAGGAAGAAAGGAGAGAAATCACTCGCCGATTAACGTGATTGTAAAAGAGATGACATACTATTCCACACCCCGGATTGTAATGATAGTTTCTTGATCCGTGTATGTCAACTGCTGGGGTAATTAGTACCGTAAGTGAAGTGCTTGTTCTTTTACTCGAGAAGCGAGGGTGATTATCCACCGCTAGATGGCATGATTTGGCTCACAACTTGTCGGAATCCACACATGGAAATAAATGCAGTACCTCTGACCGAGAGGTCCTAGGTTCGAGTCCTGATGGCGGCAGGATTTTCGACACTAGCTTTTCAGCTAGGTCGAATTCAGTCGCTGTCTGGAGGAGAATTTTAGCGGCCCGCTGCTCTGATCGGTAGTTTTCAATGGTTTCTCCCATCAACACCAGGCGAATGCCGGAGTAGTACCCTACCAAACGGGCCACGGACCGCGCGCGATCTGTCCTTCCTCTTCCTTGTCCTATCCTCTCCCCTTACACACACACACTTACACTAACATGCACTACACTACCACATATTCCGGGAGACCGGTCGGGAGCTTAGAGCTTGTCCCGGCTGGGGCGGTGCCCTGCTGGTGGGAGAGTCCTGGTTAGGGGGAAATCCCACTAGCCGACGGTAGGTCGGCGCCGGATCTCGCCATCCAGCAGGGGATGATCACGGCCATCTCCCGAGAAAAAACATGCACTACACTAACGGGACTAATGACCAAAGCAGTTGACGCGCCCGGAAACACGAAAAAATCAATCAATCAATCACACATGAAAACTTTTCATTTATTTCGGCTAGCTAGCAATTTTGATTAACAGGAAAGAACTAACAAACTGGGTTACATTTTTTCATCATCTCGTCATTCGAGAGAATTTTCGTTATTTTTAAGAATTATTATTTTTTGTTTATTTTTAAAGTCGCTGTATAACAACTTGGTCATATAGCGATCATTGTGTTCGTTAACTATAGGGGTAACTGTAGGAAGAGGACAACACGAACACGCACAAACATTCATGCCCGAGGCGGAATTCGAACACGCGACCCTTCGAGTCGACCCAGGCCGTTCGATATGGCCCTTAAGCCTTGTCGTCCTCGGCTATTCAGGCCGGCTATTTGTTTTTAATCACTAGCCTCCAAATTTTAAAAACCGAATGGCTTGCTTTTACCACATTAATTTTTTCTCAGAATAAAGATAATCCTGTTTCTTACCCAGGTTATACCCGCTTTCTGGTCTTTCTGTGAATCACATAGCAAGAAGTAAACAAAGCGAAGTGTTGGTGTACAGACTACCAAATTATGTGTTCATTTTTTAACATTTCGTGATTGAAAATGCCTACCCCCCAAACAAATTTATTATTTTGCTCTCAACCATGAAGTCTGACTGGATACTTTCTACTATGATCTCTGATAAAAGTATAAATTAGAGTACGAGCATAGCAAAAATAATTGAATGACTGAAATGAAATGTGTGTCGAACGTCAGGAAACAATAATACATGCAAAAATTGATGCTTCAAATGGCACAAACTTGTTTTCCAAGAACACCGATTAAACATATGTTTTTTATGCAATATCAACTCATTATAAGTGAGACAAATTTGCTCTTTGTTTTAAATACATTTTCAGTTACCTTATATTCTGTTTTTCGATTCTGTACTTTGAGGTAACAGATTACCTCACGTATCCATCTGTCAGTGTAGCATTTATGTATCCTTTTAAAAGGGTTGTTTTTAATCCTTTAAAACATGGTTTTAAAGGGTTAAAAGGGGCAACAATACAACGTCATTCTGTTTGCAGGAGTGTATAATTGTTTGCCATGCTCTCTCAGAGGTGAGTCAATTCCTTCACGTGGAGGACTCGACGTCAACTAAATTTTGAATACTTTTAAAAAAATATGACTATTAACTCGAAATTACCCGAGGTAAATGAGACCAAGATTACCTGGGAACGAAATAGCTCGAAGAACACTGAGTTCGTTTCGTAGGGTTTTTCTTGACAAGCGAATTCGAAAGTTGTCGAATTCTTAGAATTGCTTACGGCATCGTCCGGTGCACATGCTACTAATTTCTACTCCTCTCTGATACGTTTTCCTACCGAACTATTATTTTTTTAAAGACTGCCCTGGTTTTTCGGAAGCCGAATAATCTCGATTCCTCTATAATTGTACAATCTGCGATTGTTTCAGAGAATAGATCCTTTGTAAACCGGGAGCGTCATGAATTTGTGAATGTTGTGCCGAGATCCATTTCTACTACTAATTTCACACACTGCTAATTTCTACTCTTCTCTGATACGTTTTCCTACCGAATTATTTTTTTAAATTTATTTTTTAATGTCTACCCTGGGTTGTTGGAAGCCGAATAATCTCGATTCCTCTGTAATTGTAAAACCGGCGATTGTTTCAGTGAATAAATCCTCTGTAAATCGGGAGCGTCATGAGTTTCTGATTGTTGTGCCGAGATCCATTTCTGACGAACAAGTTGAAGCCGTAAGTGTGTGTGTGTAATATCGCCAGCCCGAGGCGCGGGTGGGGCCGTGGAGGGTGAAAAATCGCTCGCCGGTACAGGCGGCCGTGAGTGGAACGATTTTACGCCCGACTTAGAGGCTTCCTGAACACACGCCGTGGGCGCCAGGCTCTGGTATAGTCCCCACCACGCGAAAGAGAACACTGGCAGAGTTCTCAAGAACGTATGTATACATTACAGTGAATGCCAATTTGGTTTGTTTTGTTTTTTTCGTGTTTCCGGGCGCGTCAACTGCTTTGGTCATTAGTCCCGTAAGCGTAGTGCATGTTTGTTCTCAGGATATGGCGGTGATCTTCCTCGCTGGATGGCGAGATCCGGCGCCGACCTACCGTCGGCTAGTGGGTTTTCCCCCTAGCCAGGACTCCCCCACCAGCGGGGCACCGCCCCAGCCGGGACAAGCTCTAAGCTCCCGACCGGTCTCCCGGAATATGTGATAGTGTAGTGCATTTTAGTGTAAGTAGGTGTGTAAGGGGAGAGGATAAGACAAGGAAGAGGAAGGAAAGATCGCGAACGGTCAGTGGCCCGTTTGTTAGGGTACTTCTCCGGCATTCGCCTGGTGTTCAACGGAGAAACCACGGAAAACTACCGATAAAAGCAACCGGCCGCAAGAATTCTCTTCCAGAAAGCGACTCAATTCGACTTAGCTGAAAAACTAGAGTCGAAAATCCGGCCGCCGTCGGGACTCGAACCTAGGACCTCCCGGTCAGAGGCACTGCAGTGTCCTCAGTTAATGCACTGAGCCACCGTTTCTGGTTTCCTGGTTTTACTAACTGTATTAATTTTAAATACGATTCGTTCAGTTCATACGATTTATGTGATATTTACTCCGTGTTGTTTGGAAATGACATCCAAAATTGATTCTCAACACTTTTTTGCGACGTTAACAGTAGCTCTGTCCTCGACAACTGAACATATGTTTAGAATGAGATCACACCTAGTGGTTGGTTAGACCAATTTTGCGTCTGAGAACATTCCAGTTTTCCGTAATCCTTGTTATGAAAGACGGGTAGTATATGTTAGAATCATGTCATAACGGCGGTAATGTTGACCAAGTGTGTGTTGTTTTACACAACCGGTGAGAAGAAGACATAATATTCAGCAGGTACATATTTACAGGTAAAAAACTCATTATTATGCAATACACCAGAACACTAGGTTTATTTTTGTGTCTTTTTAGCCATTGGTAATTGGTATACCACCAAGGTTATATCGTAGTATTATGATCTGTGTGGTTTTTAATTTTTATCTCTTTTAACAGTCTCATATACGTACGTATATACGGAGTAATATAAGTAGTATAGAGAAAGTTATGTAATGCTGTGGAAAATCGATTTCGAGTTTTCAACGGAACGTGTCATAGTGCGTGAAGTATTTGCAATTAAAAGAAATTTTAAAAGATTTTCTGAAAAACGGCTACAATTTTCTTCTTTAAACTTTTGGTAGGGGTAGTGCTAAATGCACTCTGTAATATGACATAAACGCCAAATAGCTTTATTATTTTCTTCTCTTTGCTTTTTCAAAAATTGCACAAATTTAATTTATTGAATTGTTAATATTTACAATAGCGGCAAATTGCCGCGTATAATTCACGTTATTATATACATGAGTACGCGTGCTTTAAATGAAGTTTGTTGAAATTAATATAAGTTAATCGAAAGTCATAGAACGTTTCTCAAAAATTCAGCAGTTTTCTGTTAAAATGAGTTCAAAATTTCTCATTTTCAGAAACGCCCAAACGCCATTTTTTAAAAAACAGCTCCAAATTTATTTTTCAAACTTTTCTCCGGGTAGTGATAATTGCACTGTTAATAATTTCATGAAGTTCATTTTGCTGTATTCTATTGTTTTTCAAAAAAATACGCAAGTGTATTGTTCTTTAAATATCTCTCACGCTGTTAATACGCACATTTCCAGCGATTTGTGAACACTGTTGAATTTGTGATTTAAGGTGCTTCAAATTACTTTAAATGAAATTTGTGGAAAATTCAAAATTTTTTATGAAAAAGAGCTTCAAATTTCGCATTTACACTAACGCTTAAACGTTATTTTTTAAAAACAGCTCTAAATTTTTCAATATAACTGGAAACTTACGACGAGGGTTTATTTTCCTTTAATATGTCTAAACTTATATCTCGGTTCTACTATTAGGATACCGAAACATTGAGAAAATGTTTTAAAAAATGTACTACGGGTGACCGTAGATGATAGCCGGCAAAAGTATGTGGCAAGTATGAATAGACAGCTTATACCAAAGGAAATAGAAAACTAATATGATAAAGTCTGTGCCTTGATATAGCACCACTATTTATTAATTACTGTGAAATAAATCGCCAGCCACCGCCTTCGAGGACGCGGTAATTATTTATGCGGTAATTATTTATGCGGTAAATATTTAACGTGAACATTTTGTTGCATTGTGTTCTCATTTTCTGGACGTAATAAGACCAGTTATACACCAAAAGCCGACAGTACTAATAAAGAGTAAAAATAATCACGAGTTCAGATTATATTTTAAGAAACCAAACAAAAGAAATCATTGAAAAAGCGCAAGAAAATATCTAGAATATACCAAACTTGCTGAAAAATTCAAGAAATAATGAAATAATAGAAACATTTTAATTCGTTTTCAGAATTATTCTAGAATTTCCTTCTATAACAAGCTCTACTACGTCAGTATCATACAAAGCGTTTTATTATGCAATTCTAGCAATATATTTTGCTGTGGAATTCATTAAAGAGAAGTTCAATTTTTTCGATGTGCTGCATAGTTGAATGTTTTGACCACTTACGTAAGAGAAGATCGTCATCAATGATATCACCATCGAATTTGAATTTATTTATTTCTACCAATAGTCAATAAAATTGTGCGATTGACATCAAGTGAGAGCTAAAACTCGCATTTCTTGCCCAAAGGCAATATTCGACAAAATTGAATCCACTGATCAAGAGAAACCGAATGAAAACCTGATTGGAATGAAGGTCGATTTCCTGTCTTCGCTATCGTTGCACCATCACATAAACTAACTTGGTTATGTGGTCACTGCTAGGCTCTATCTATATATTTTCATCAGCTCCAGTGGCACAGAGCAGACAACCGCTGGAACTCACTTCCAGACAGCGGCTGGGAAGTTTAGGACCTCACGGTGAACGATACTACAGGATGAATCGAATTGCCGTTGAGCTGTCGCAGTTGGTGGCATCGTCTGAAATGTGGGCCCGTCAGTTGATTGTTTAGTGTTTCCGGGAGATTCAAGAGCTGTAGACATTAGACTTCTAAGTGCGTTTTCTCACGAGAGGTGGAAGTGATACATGTTAGATGGTGAGTTCCGTTCTACACGTCGGCTTGCGGGTTTCCCCCTCCAAGTATCTCCCACAATCATAATACTCAGACTTTTAAATTGCAGAAAAGAATTGTGCGAATAATAAGCAAATCGCACCGACGTGATTCTGGTAAGCCTCTCTTTATTGATCTAGGAATTTTACCAGTACTTT
Organism: Teleogryllus occipitalis; assembly: GCA_011170035.1. Taxonomy (NCBI): domain Eukaryota; kingdom Metazoa; phylum Arthropoda; class Insecta; order Orthoptera; family Gryllidae; genus Teleogryllus; species Teleogryllus occipitalis. The sequence goes on from BLKR01010272.1 coordinate 16,478, forward strand.
GCCTCTTCACTAACGAATCAATATTAATAATTTATATTAATAATATAATTTTTTTGTCAAAACTTACTCAAGGACGGGAATATGTTTTTAGCAAATGTCAATGTCTGTAACATCTCGACTGCCGATGTCTGTAAAATGTGTTACTGTCTCGACGTAGTAACACATGTTACATTCTATACACACATGTTACATTCTATCACCATCTCACAAAAAATTCCAGGAGCTAAGCCTTGCCTCAGCCGTGACAAGCTCACAACTCATCTTCTGACGTATGGTATTATAGTGCACATAAGCGTAAGTGTGTGCAAGTAAGGGGCGAGGAGAGGGTAAGAAACATCGCATATGATCCATAGCCCGTTTGTTATAGTACTGCTCCACCATTCGCTCGGTGTTGATCGGATTGATTGATTGATTTCATCGTGTTTCCGGGCGCGTCAACTCCTTCGGTCATTAGTCCCGTTCGTGTAGTGCATGTTTTTTCTCGAGAGATGGCAGTGATCTTCCCCCGCTGGATGGCGAGATCCGGCACCGACCTACCGTCGGCTAGTGGGGTTTCCCCCTAACCAGGACTCTCCCACCAACGGAGCACCGCCTCAGCCGAGACAAACTCTAAGCTAGGTCTCCTGACAGTAGTGTAAGTGTGTGCAAGTAAGACAAGGAGAGGAAGAAGATCGCGCGCGGTCCGTGGCCCGTTTGTTAGGGTACTGCTCCGGTATTCGATTAGTTAGATGTGAAACCTAGTAGCGGGGAAAATCACCACCTCAGAGGCAGCTCGAACCTACATCGGAGAAACCTCGGGGAACTACCGATCAGAGCAGCCGGCTGCTAGAATTCTCATATAGACAGCGACTGAATTTGATTAGTTATGTAGCTAGTAGCGAAAATCATACCACCGTGGGGACTCGAACCCAAGGACCCCGAGGCACTGCAGGGACACCAATTGATATAGAACGATTTTCCTAAGGATGAGCCAAAGTGACAGCTAGTGCTGGTAACTTAACTGAAGGCTCTGTGGTCGTTGTGCCCTCGAGCCCATTAGACTCGCTTCCTGCATTCGTTCGTTTGCAGTTGGCTAACTTGTAAATGGCTTCGACGCTTCCTTTTGTGATATCCTCGTCCGAAAAAAATATAGTGCGTCGCGAGAAATAATTGAAATTAGGAAGTGCAGTGTTACGTGCTCTTCTGTAAAAATTTTTTTTTCTATCAACATTACATAGAATTTACTTTTGTGTGATAAATGTTATGTTTACTTCAAAACCGAGATGTGTACTGGTGCACATGTTTCCGGCTATTGTGTTGTGTGTCGAGCTGTGATTGAGATCTTTCTATTTACATTCGTGGCAGTTTTCTTTGACTGATTGTGAGAGCATGTTAAGAGATTTTTCACACACGTAATTAAATTTCAATATTTCCCTGACTCGCGTACGTGCATATACCTCAGCGAAACTCTTAGACTTCTTCGTAGGGATGTTTTCACAGGCACCATTAGCACTTTACGAAGGGGCGTGGCTGAACAGCTATCGCGGCAGAGGGTTTGGTTTGGTTTGTTTTTTTCGTGTTTCCGGGCGCGTCAACTGCTTTGGTAATTAGTCCCGTTAGTGTAGTGCATGTTTGTTTCTCGGGAGATGGCGGTGGTCTTCCCCCGCTGGATGGCTAGATCCGGCACCGACCTACCGCCGGCTAGCGGGGTTTCCCCCTAACCAGGACTCTCCCACCAACGGGACACCGCCCCAGCCGGGACAAGCTCTAAGCTCCCGACTAGTCTCCCGGGATATGTGGTAGTATAGTGTATGTTACTGTGTGTGTGTAAGGGGAGAGGATAGGACAGGGAAGAGGAAGGACAGGTCGAGCGCGGTCCGTGGCCCGTTTCGTGGGGTACTGCTCCGGCATTCGCCTGGTGTTGATCGGAGAAACCACGGAAAACTACCGATCAGAGCAACCAGCCGCTAGAATTCTCCTCCAGGCAGTGACTGAATTCGACCTAGCTGAAAAGCTAGTGTCGAAAATCCTGCCGCCGTCAGGACTCGAAACTAGGACCTCCCGGTCAGAGGCGCTGCAGTGACATCAGTTGATGCCCTGAGCTACCGCTCCCGGTAAGCGCGGCGGAGGGATACTTGTCTGAACTACATGTGACGTTCACTTGTTACGCGAACTGTCACTTTGGCTCATCCGTAAGAAAATATTTTTCTATACCCTGGGGTACACCAGCGAATTCGCCCTGTCGGCTGCGCGTGTGTCTTCCGATTGGCGAAATTTACGACGGTGCCCCAGCTGCTGCTTCGCCCCGGAAGAGCCCCGCGCGTGTCTATCTCCGCCGCCAGATCTCGTGCGAGGGGCGTGCGTGCGCCCGCTGACGGGTGCGGCGGCCAGCGGCGCCGAGGGCAAGCAGCCTAATGCGGCTCTTAGCATAATGCGGCGAGCCGCGGACCCACGGGCACCCGAAGGCAGCGCCCGGGCTCGCAGCCCACTTGACGCGCTGAAGCTGTCTGCCCGGAAATTAGTATTAGACCTATTTTGAGAAAATATTGGATGTAACGTCTATAGGTTCCAAGTGGTTTTTTACAACTTTGATGGGAAAAGGTCTGAATGAGATTTTTTCAGTGCTACTGGGTGACGTTGTATAAGATGAATGATTGTTAGTGATTTCGGGCGCGTGAACTCCTAAAGTCATTAGTCCCGTAAGTGTAGTGTGTGTTTTTTTCTTCTTGGGGTAAGGGTGATCTTCCCCCGCCGGATGGGAGATCCCGCGTCGACCTACCGTCGACAAGCGCAGTTTCCAACCAGGGATCTTCCATCAGTGGGGCACCACCCCAGTCGGGACAACCTCTAGGCTCCCGACCGGTCTCCCGGTATGTGTGTGACCAAGAGCGGTAGCTCAGTGCATCAACTGATGTCACTGCAGCGCCTCTGACCGGGAGGTCCTAGGTTCCCACTCCCCACGGCGGCAGGATTTTCGACACTAGTTTTTCAGCTAGGTCGAATTCAGTCGCGGTCTGGAGGAGAATTTCAGCGGCCGGCTGCTCTGATCGGTAGTTGTCCGTGGTTTCTCCGTTCAACACCAGGCGAGTGTCGGAACAGTACCCTACCAAATGGGCACGGACCGCGCGCGATCTGTCCTTCCTCTTCCTTGTCCTATCCTCTCCCCTTACACACACACTTACACTAACATGCACGACACTGTCCAAGAGTCTGACCAAGAGCGGTAGCTCAGTGCATCAACTGATGTCACTGCAGCGCCTCTGACCGGGAGGTCCTAGGTTCCCACTCCCCACGGCGGCAGGATTTTCGACACTAGTTTTTCAGCTAGGTCGAATTCAGTCGCGGTCTGGAGGAGAATTTCAGCGGCCGGCTGCTCTGATCGGTAGTTGTCCGTGTTCCCACCAGGCGAGTGTCGGAACAGTACCCTACCAAATGGGCACGGACCGCGCGCGATCTGTCCTTCCTCTTCCTTGTCCTATCCTCTCCCCTTACACACACACTTACACTAACATGCACGACACTACCACATATTCTGGGAGGCCGGTCGGGAGCTTAGAGCTTGTCCCGACTGGGGTGGTGCCCCGCTGGTGGGAGAGTCCTGGTTAGGGGGAAACCCCACTAGCCGACGGTAGGTCGGCGCCAGACCTCACCATCCAGCGGGGGAAGATCACCGCCATCTCGCGAGAAAAAAACATACACTACACTAACGGGACTAATGTCCAAAGTAGTTGACGCGCCCGGAAAAACGAAAAAATCAATCAATCAATCCCGGTATGTGTGGTAGTGTAGTGTATGTGAATGTAAGTGTGTGGGTAAGGGGTGAGTGGAGGACAAGGAAAGAGAAGGAAAGATCGCGCGCGGTCCGTGGCCCGTTTGTTAGGGTAATGCTCCGGCATTTGCATGGTGTTGATCGGAGAAACCATGGAAAACTACCGATCAGTGAAGCCAGCCACTAGAATTCTCCTCCAGATAGCGACTCAATTCGCCTTAGCTGGCTAGTGTCGAAAATTCTGCCACCGTCGGGGCTCCAACGTAGGTCCTCTCCGTCAAAGGAATTGCAGTGAAATAAATTAATGCGCTGACCCACCTCTTCCGGTTGTTACCTAAAACCTATGGCTTGTGCATATCACCATTTTGTAATTTCAGTAAAAAGTATATACGTTTTTGTCCTGGAATCTAAACTTTGACAGATAATACCCTCTGGTCATGTCGATAAAGATATTAAGGCAATTGAGGTAAGAATGCATTCGATATACCATGCATTTGAAAATATCAAAATCACGCAAAATATCTTCTTTTTTCGAACTATGAAGAATTTCGTTGCATGAGGCATTTTCGTAATGGAGGTTTCCGAATACTTCTAGGCTGGGCGGCCAAGTGGGTAGTGCCCAAAGCGCCGTAGAGGGCGTTGGCGAGATTGAGAGCATTCAATTGAGATATCAGTACACTAATGATATCATAACGCTAGAACTATAACGACAATGAAAGTATCATGTTAAAGATATCAAGGCACTTGAGATAAGAACGCATTCGATTTACCGTGCAATTGGAAATATAAAAATCATGTGAAAACTCATCTTTTTTTTCCAAAAAATTAACCCTTTTGTGGCATGAAGCATTTTCGTAATGGATGCTTCCTAATATTTGTAGACGGTGCGGCCAAGAAGGTTGTGTCCAAAGCGCCGCAGATGGCGTTGGCGACATAGAAAATATTCAACCAAGATGTCAATATATTAAAGACATCATAACGCTAGAACTATTATGACAAAGAAAGTATCATGTTAAAGATATGAAGGCTCTTGAGATAAGAACGCATTCGATTTACTATGCAATTGGAAATATCAAATTCATGCGAAATATGTTATTTTCTTCGAAAATGTTCTTTTTTTCGAAATATGTTGTTTTTCGAACTCTGAAATCTTTCGTGGCATGAAGCATTTTCGTAATGGAGGTTTCCCAATACTCGTAGGCGGGGCGGCCAAGTGGGGTGTGCCCAAAGCGCCGCAGAGGGCGTTGGCGAGGGGCTCTGTCGTGCGTAGGTGGTCGGCACTGGGACGGCAGTGACGGTCGTGTCGCTTCGTGGGGATAACGCATTAGCGGCGGCGGCGGCGCCACCCAGCGTGCTGTCACGTGCAGTTGACACTGCCCCCTTCCCCCCCCCCTCCTCCGTTGCACGACTCGCGCGGAAGAGTGGAGATGAATGGACGTAGACTTTGGACCTCTGCGAGTACTCTATGCGCGGCTGCAACGCTCGGACCGGGGGAGGTGCCTCAGGGCATCGACTGATGTCACTGCAGCTCCACTGACTGGGAGGTCCTAGGGTTCCACTGCCCACTGTGGTAGGATTTTCTATACTAACTCTACTGGGAGAGGTGGCTCAGGGCATCAGCTGATGTCACTGCAGTGCCTCTGACCGGGAGGTCCTAGGGTTCCACTCCCCACGGTGGCAGCGTTTTCTATATTAACTTTACCGGGAGAGGTGACTCAGGGCATCAACTGATGGCACTGCAGGGCCTCTGACTGGGAGGTCCTAGGGTTCCACTCCCCACGGTGGCAGCATTTTCTATATTAACTCTACCGGGAGAGGTGGCTCAGGGCATCAACTGATGTCACTGCAGTGCCTCTGACCGGGAGGTCCTAGGGTTCCACTCCACACGGTGGCAGCATTTTCTGTATTAACTCGACCGGGAGACGTGGCTTAGGTCTTCAAATCATGTCACTGCAGTGCCTCTGACCTGGAGGTGTAAGTGTGTGTTAGGGATGAAGATAAGACAAGGGAGAAGGAAAAATCGCGCGCGGTCCGTAGCTCGTTTGTTAGGGTACTGCTCCGGCATTCGCCTGGTGTTGATCGAAGAAACCATGGAGAACTACCGATCAGAGCAACCGGCCGCTAGAATTCTGTTCCTGACAGCGATTGAATTCGACCCAGCAATGTAGCTAGTGTCAAATATCCTGCAACCGTCGGGACACGAACCTAAGACCTCCCGGTCCGAGTCACTGCAGTGACATCAATTGATGCACTGAACCACCTCTCCCAGTCTGCAATTCATACTTACTCATTCACTCACTCTTCCATTTTGTTCGGTGCGAGGGTCAATGGGACCGAAAGAGACTACACCAAGGGTGGCGTTGCGAGGAAATAAAAATTGAACGAGAAATATGGGAAGTGGCCAGTCAGTGTGATTTCACGCATTAGAAATAGGTCATTCGGTGTCTTGAAATGCCTTTACGCCACACAAGATGAGCTTGCAGGCCAATGCTTCCTACATGATCAGATGAGATTCCTTTCTGTCGTTCATTAAATGCTCTTGAGTAATTTAAGTGAAAATCTTACTATCCCCATATGGTCGACATACGTATAGACATTGCGAATGATCTGAAGAGAAATAACTTGTGGCAATATTAATACTATAATAATTGATCAATTAATCTAATTAATTATCATTGAAATAATTTTCGAATTAAATAATACCGCCTAAATTAATTAAACAAAAAAATCTTCTTCGGGTTTCCTCTTTACTTTTACGTTTATATTCATTACCACACATTCTTTTTGCGTTTTCAACATATTTACTAACAAAGATATGTATGTCAATTAATATCTAATCGACAATTTTTTATAGATTAATCATTCCGACTTAATCAATTAATCTTATATAATCGATTATTTTTTCACATGTTTTAAATACCGTGTAAGATTGTTAATTTGTAAATTAATTAATCGTTTAGTAATTTTTAAGAAGTTCGGCACAATTTAATTAATAATATTTGTTTATTCTTGACTTAAGTATATATTTATTCCACACGTACTTATGAGAAACGACTGTAACTCAGTTTAAAAGAAAAATGGTTGTAGAATTTCTAGATGCAGTAACAACAATAATTGTAACCTAACGATGTACCCAGTTGAGAATGATTTTAGAAAAATGGTAATTCTATCATTTCCTTTTATCATACTGAATATAATACCATCACTAAAATATTAGATCATACACAGTGACTTTTCATATTATTAGTTTTACTAACATGAAATTAATGGCGTATGTTTGTCTGTATTATGTTTTGTAGTTGGAGAGAGATGAACAGACGAGGAATTCCGTTACTTAAGTTCAAGAGGAGAAATGTACTTTTATATTTTGCTGGTCTTGAAAATTAACATTTGAGTTAAAATAATCAGGCTAAAATTAATCGAAATTATGGAAAAATTAATCGATGTGTTCATTAAGTGATGTTAAAATAATCGATTTCGATTTTTCGATTAATAGTATAAAGTAATAGATTGTTGTACCAAATTAAATCGCCCATTCCTAATATCCTACTCATTGATGTTGGTTAATATTCTTTCAAGAAAAAGAGATTGATAAAGGGGTGATTTACGTAAAGGTATGATTGATGTAAAGGGTGCGTTTACGTTTCTCCAAATTAGATATTCAACTATTTCACTACTTGTGTCACTAAGGAAACTATACAAAATTGTTATTCAACTGTTAGCGTACGTATTCTACCTTCTAAAACAGAAGCAAGAATAGAGGTTGTGTAAGGGCTTGAATGAACCCAGCCCGTTGCTCTTTGCCCTGCCGGCACATCACGCAAGTGTGAATTGCTTCGCCTTGCAAACGTTCTGTCATTGAGGTGGAGTCTATATTTTTCCATGAAAGAACCATGTTTGCGAAGCAATTATTCACCTTGACTCAGTGAAGGTGGAGAAGAATTAAAGAAAGAAGTCAAAGAACAATAGAATAAGATACAAAAGACAGAAAAAATGTAAGTTGAATATGAAAAGGAAAGATGTAATGGAAAATGAAAAATAAAAGAAAATCGTACCTGGGTTACCTTGAAGGAATTGGATACTCGATATATAGAGTATTCACACATTATTTCTCATTCTCTTCGTAGTTTTTTCTAGTCTTTGAATTTTCATCTCCAATAACTCAGAGTGTATAATATTTTTTCTTTCGATTATGAACATAACATAGTTGAAAATCATAACATTTTTACCATTCTCTACTTCAATTTTATTTTATGTAGAGAGTACATTATTTTAATGAATATCAATAAACTTGAACTTCATAGTTCATTACAAAATTCTTACCATTGAGAGATTTTCTTGATGTTAGTTTTACGTAATGTATAATCTTCGAATGAAGTTCAAGAAATTTGAATTGTTGAGTATCGTTTTCAAATAGTAGTAATAGTTTTCAGTACTCAAATATCAGTTTAGATTCGAAACATATTTTATGACATTCAGTATTTCAATTCCAAAGAAAATATTTCAAATTTTATTTATTCATATTTCAGAAATTAAAAAAAATTAGTAGAAATTAAATTTTCTTCCCATTGAAATTTGTAAGTTTTAAAATACTTTCTTTTTCATGTTATATTTCTTGTTATTTTTCAATTCGCATTTTATTCTCACAAGAATACCTTCGTTGGATAGACAAAGTTGACACTGCTAACATATTTGTTTAAGTGAAAGAAAATTCAAGATGAATTAACAGTTTGCAGAATAGATTCTACACCGCCGGTGTAAACAGTGTCCATTCGTGAAGGTTATGTAACAAACGATGAATAATAATTTCCTCACACAGGAACGCATCGTTTGCAGTTACTCATTGAGTCTTTCATAATAAGAGGATGGAGAAAGAAAAGAAAAGAGTTCAAGACTCAAAGGAAAAAAAAGAAAAGAGTTCATTCTTTTTTTTTTCTCCCTTTCAAAATTCAAAATTTAAGTAGAATATGACTTAGTGTAGGGATCACAGAATTTTGAAAATGTGCACACAATTCACTTTTCCCCATAGGACGTCATACGCAGTTTTTAACTGTTCTTTGACGTAAAATAAATAAATAAATAAAAGATAGGGAAAGATGTGTGTGTGTGTGTGTGTGTGAATGAATGCAGATACTTGAACAATAATATTTAACGTCAAAACCAGTAAAATGACAACCCTACGTGAGGTTTTGGAGAGGAGAGAAAACGTACATTTCATATCCCTCGGGAAAGATGGACGCGAACATTTGCTAAAGTAATCAAGAAGAAACTGAGCAAGAAACTTGTCCAAGTTGGAACAAAGTAATGAAAGGAGGGAGAAATGGTGTAATATGAAAGAACTCAAGACATAAACTCAAAAGCGAAAAGTAGAAAACGACAAAATCAATAAACTGTGTTAGTTTATATGTCTAGAAAATAGAAATGGTATTCTCCAAAGATTTAAAAAAAGTTATTTTGCAAACTAAATATTCATTCATTTTCGTTGAATTCTCTGAGTTTTCAGTAATTACAAAAGTTACAAATAATGCCTATATACACGTGCATCACAAGTTTGCATCACGTCTTGATGTTTTGCATACAAGTATGTCACCAGGTATTTGAAACGGACAACAAACTTTATCGCTTTTATTCACCAACGTGATGGACTACGTTGAAATGCAGTGTTTTGGAATATTTGCAAGGTTTTCTTGCTAAATATCTAAGCCCAAAACATTACACTATTATACGTTACACTTAGTTAGTCTGCATAATATGTTCAGGTGTTCTACGACTCCTTATGTGTAGGGTGAATCCTCTTTTTTCGTGTTCATTTCTTTAGGTCCTTGATTTATTCACATCATATCTGAATCGGCAACTTGATAACGTAGTGTGATCTTGTACTTGAGTTCGCCTTTGTAAACAAACAAATGTATCCCGAATAAATATTTATTCAACCGCTCAGCAAAGAATTATCATACCGCATAATCTCGAGTCGCTTTAAGGAAGCAATTATCATAAATACTTGCATCACGCATAATATTTTACGTCTTCCTAGTCGAGCCGACGCATAACCTTAGTTTCGTGACCGACTGCATGGACATCCCTGCAGCAGAGCGCCTCAGGAGCACTATGGAAGTCGCGCCGATAGAATCGATTTTCAATTTGCATCGCGATAGAGATCGATATGAGCCCGGAGGTCGATACCCATCTCGCTTTGCATCGATTACCCGCCAAACGCTGGCATAATCAATTAAATGTAAATAACACTGATCCAGGCGGCAGATCTGTGTCCAGATTACGTGTGTGATATATTTGGTCAGCGGCGTCTGACACGACACGGAGCAAAAAACTCGCTCCATTGATATGGAGATGCACGCTGGTCCTTATCCCAAGTGACTGTTACAGCGCCTGACTAATTCAGTACTTGGTTTCCGCATGCTATGAGCTGGGTTCGCAACGAAAAATAGAGTTAAACGAAGCCCTTTATGGCGTTATAAATGCAGCGAGTACAAAATGTGGATTGTCCCCAGGTCGTTCCAGGAAATTGAGCAGTATTCCACCCACGTCCTCGAAATGCTCGTAATGTTATGGAGGATAATCTCTCGAGCACGCATAACTTGTGTTGCTTGGATTTTTTGCACTTCTTGCGAGAAAATGTAATCGTGAGCACTTTTGTCGCATGTAGGACTTGGCACTGAGTAACATGCAAATGAAATCTTATGCCCGTTAGCGAATACCAGTGGATATTATTGTATTATTATTATTATTATTATTATTATTATTATTATTATTATTATTATTATTATTATTATTATTATTATTATTATTATTATTATTATTATTATTATTATTATTATCTATATATTTTAAAAAATAAGGTATTCTGCAATGGCTTCGTTTAGAGCTTCTACTGAACCAATTGTTGTATTTTTTCTTTTAAATGAAAGAATATGATCCCTAGATGTGTTATCAGATATTGGTTGTGTTGATTCACCAACATTTACTGTGTAAATTAATAAATTAAATCATTCTTTAATAGTACGCTTATCAATAGTCAATTGTTTTATTTCAAAGGGTGGCAGTTTCAAAATCGATATACATGAGTCCACGATGCTTGATGTTTTGTTTTGATTGTTGAGATTTGTTTACAATTTATCAAGGTTTTGTTTCAGTGTAATAATTTCATTGTGGTGTTGACAGTTTGCATGTATTTGCTTCTGTGGTGTATTTTGTAGAGAACACAGTGGGTTTTGCTCGGTTGTACTTTAGTGAAGTTGTTTACAGGTTATGTCGAATTCGGAATCGTTGTTCACCCGCCCCAAAAGACGCAAACGTGCATTAACTGGACGCAGGGAAAGAGAAAGTCAACGTAGGTGTCGTGATAGTGAGATCATTTGGTTTTCTATTGGGTCATTGTCTATGAAATGTCAGTTTTGTTCTGCTTTGTACTTTCCATGTGAGAGAAATTCTGCAAACGATTTACTCTGTGTTGCTTAAATGGGAAAATAAGTTTACCTTCGAGTAATATGCCAGAAGAAATCAAACAGTTGGAAATAGGAGATGATGACACAACAAAAAACTTTAGAAATAATATTCTTCAGTATAATAGTGCTATATCTTTTGTGCCGATATTGCATTGCCACCTGGTCATGGGCCATACGTGTTCAAAATTGTTGGAACTCATCACCGAATATCTTCGTTGTACCCTCAAGATCCAAACAATGCAATATATTGTGAACATTAGTCTGGGTACAGTATTTTACAATTATCTCAGATCTCACCGTCAAATTTTGACGGGTTCTCACTAGTTATTATTATTATTATTATTATTATTATTATTATTATTATTATTATTATTATTATTATTATTATCATTATCATTATCATTATCATCATCATCCTACTTTTTCTCAGCTATTTTTGCTGGTAAAAATGCTCACCTTCCCCAGAGTTGTTTTGGGGACAGGTTCGGTCACAGAAGAAGAACTAAGATAAAAATTTTCTTACGATATGGGCTGTTTGCAACAAAACTGCGCGCTGTCCCATGTTTAGAACGTTTTTGGGTAGTTTAAGGTCTGTTAAGATTTTAAGGAAGTTTTTACTGGCCAGGCCTTCCGCCGATATCACGAGTGGGTATGTTTTGGTAGCACTTAATTCCAAGCATGTTTTAGTTCATAGGATAAGTTTTCATATTTCGAAATTTTTTGATACTTTATTTTTGATATTATTATTATTATTATTATTATTATTATTATTATTATTATTATTATTATTATTACTTCCCTTTGTATGGCAAAGAACTGCTTGGAGCAGGGAGGTTTCACATCACCTGAACGGATCTTGAGGTGACGTTGATTGGTAGTCTGTACATCAATGATATTTACCAATACATTTAGAACATCCATTAATCCTAGTTACGTGTTCTGTATCTTTTCAACTGTTTACAGCCCTTGTTCACCAATACACATTGAATTGTATCATATGATTAGCAATTAATAATGAAAACAATACTATGAATCTAAAATGCATGTCACGTAGTAATACATCAGTAATGTGTTGGAATTACAAAATTTAGTAAAACAGGACGTGAACCAAATTATGGCAACGTCTCGAACATTACAGTCTAAAAATGAAATTATCCTTATTTATTGGTGATAATATGTGATTTTTATATGCGCTGAACGTAGTTTGGCATTATATATGTGGTTCGGCCATACGTGTTGTACAAAAAAACTGAAATTTAACCTTTTTCTAAACATGCTAGAGAAAAATATCGGTCACTTCTTTGTCGTGAATCTTTAGATTTTTAGCTACCATTTTAATTTCAGCTCTCCACACTACAATAAAATATATATAAAAGATGGTAAACATGTATTAAATACAAATGTAATTCAGTTCAATGGACTGCCTCGCTCCTAAGCTATGTGTCCAATCGATAATATGTATTCACTTCAATTTTAACGTCGCTTAAACGTTTGGCAGCAAGCTTGTTAAAAATTGTATTGCAGTAACAACGATCTGTCCTGGCGACTTGCGTTTATTTTTGAAACAAAGTAATATATTATAATATATATAAAACATAAGTAATATATATATATATATATATATATATATATATATATATATATATATATATATATATATTCATTTTTTTACTTCATTTCAACCGTCTTTTTTAATGACTTTGGTCTCAAAATGGCTTTAAAAATTTCACTTGTGTTTTGAAAGCACTCAAATGAGTAATGAAATTGTGATTGTTGAATTTCTAAATTAAAAATTAAAAATATAATATTAATATTAATAGTTGTTTACGACACGAGTGGTAAAAGTGACATTTTACTTTGCGAGTTAAACTGGTTGCGACACGAGGTCTACAGGTCGAGTGGCACAATAAAATGAGTAAAATAAAATAACTTTTACCACTATTTTGCAGACGGCCTCTCTGACTTTCATTTTATTTCAATTCAAGTATACAAATAACCTAATGATGTATTTATCTGATGTGATCAGACGAAACTATTTTGTTTTCTTCGTTGCATTTATCAAAACACTTGAGAATCGTCTTCCTTTTCGCAGTAGTGCCAAAAATTAAACATTTAGTACTTTAGCGTGCCCTAAAAGAACCGCTTTTACTAGTGGCTGTCTAAAAAAATACTTTACGTCCCGAGAACTCTCCCATCGGAAAATATTTTCGCGTTCCGATGGGAACAAAGAGATGCAGACGTATATGAAGACTCTATCTGCAACCCTTATTACATCTCTCTTACATCTTCGTTGTGCTTACATCGCTAGTGACATCCGCTTTTCTCCTTCGCCGAGGGAGTACATGACGGGTGATAAATACCATACCGCAACCCGAGAGCTGAACAATGGCGGTGATTTAGTGGTACAAGAAATGAACCGTGTGACGAGGCCTTTGTGAGCTCTCGTTATGTTTCCTTGGATAAACAGAGCGCAGAGCACGATGCACTTTCAGCGGATTCAGAATCATGTTTCGTACCGGCGGTTGCTATTGTAACTCGTCTCCGCCGACTAGTTTCTCATGTATATCAGTTTCGTGACGATCATACAATAGCGACTCGTGTAATCGTCTTTCCTTGTACACGTAGGCACGCTTATCACGTGAAGACTTTCTGATTTACGGGATTTGTGAAACTATGGTGTGGATTATGTTTCTTAAACTTTGAACCCACTTAAACCTCTTGTACATCAGTATACGTTTTTTAACGTGACAAATTTCTGATTTTTTCAGCTTGGTGAAACATTGATGTGTAAAAATACTAGGAATTGAAAAGAGTTTGTTTCTTAAACTTTCTCTTAACTCACATTAATGTCTTGTACATTGTGAAATTTTTATTTTTCTTCTATTATGTTAAAACTAAATTATTTCATTTACTGTCAATTTAATCATGGGTAATATTTATGTCTATGGTGTAATATGTTTATGGTGTATGGTGATTTATGTTTATGGTGTAATATTTATGGGTATTAAATTATGTCAATTTAATCATAGGAGTAATACAACATATTACTCCTTACCTGTTGCATGTGAACGTGTATTTCTATACAGAATTACGATTCCTGTAAGTTCTATTGATTGAAATCAATTATTAGATTGATGACTACTATAGATTATCAGTCGTTTTCAAAAATTTAACATTTGTTCCTGTACATATTACAGTTCTTTCCTTCTAATGTGAATTACTTTTCACTATAAAACATTAAAACATCGTACGGGTTTGACTATAGTTCGTAAGCTTACTAAAATGTCTGGATCGCTGGCTTCTCGGCTGACTAGCAGAATGTTGTCTATGTTCGGTGCACCAATTCTTGCGTAGTTTCCTAAATTAAAAAATAATGTTCCAGAATGTCCTCAAGAATTTGATATTACTCGGACTTAATATTCCCACAAATTAATACGCGGTCGCGACTTTCCCTATCTGTGTTTCGTATAAAACACCTACTCGCGACTAACCATATTCAGCTATTTATTAAAAAATGTCCTTCCATCTACGGAGCTACCCTAATATGCATCTCCTCGAAACATGGAGTTTATTTAATTAAAACTTCCAACTATTACATTGATAAAATTTCTAATTACAATTTAATATTACAATTTACACAAGACCAATCTCTCAAACCTCAAACTAAACATAAATTCCCGGCTCACTATCACCCAGCCTATGCCGAAAAGTCAATCGCACCTCACCGACCTCTTACGTGTGTTCACTACAGTAATCTTCTAGAGATAGATCCCATATGTCCTTTCTAAAAGAGCACGACCAGCCAATGCCCTCTTCAGACCTTCTGCACATAATATGTTCGGGGCCGTGTCCATCTGCACAGCGTAATGACACCAAGCATGGAATATGAAGCTTTGTTGATCCGTTGTCCTAACAACGCGTATTCTTTGACTTCCGAGTTTGCAAACAATGTTGATATTATCATTTAAACTAAACCCAGGCTTCTTGGCTTATCACAACATGTTTGTATGAATATCACATGACGAATATGCACTTTTTTCCCACAGGTCACGTACCTTTTATGTGGGTTTTGATGTTAAAGAAATAAAGAAAAAACGTTAATTCTTAATTGAATAAAATGTTTACTTTGTAAGAGTGTTTAAAAACTATGGATATGATATTTTGTATCATTAACCATGAATCCGTTTATTTAAACATCTGTGGACTTGTAAATTGTGACATAGAAATATTTTTGTTCGTCAGGTAGATTAAACTAGTGAATTTGAGAGGTTAGGCCCTATACTAAACTAGAAACGATTTTCAAAAATTGCACTTCGTATAAACGGGAGTGTCAAAGACTCGGCGAGACTCGTCAATGTAAGACGAATTTATATCAAATTATAAACGATACATTTTCTATACTTTTGAAGACTATTTTTCAATAGGACGTATATATGTGCGTCATTGATTAAATATTTTCTTCATAATCTTGAATCTAAAAATACACGAACAGTGTAAGCCTCCATTTTTGAGTGATTCTATGGGAATGAGAATGCTCATAATCCTGAACCTGAAATGAGAGAAAGTCGTTGTACAAATTCGCATTATTTTTTTTATCTTAAGATCTGAATACTAACCGTTTTAAGAATTATAAATTGATTTCATCACGTAGTCGCACACTTCCTTCTTGGTGGTCTCATATTGAGTCATTGAAGAGATTCACTATCATGTTAGGATACAGAAAGATCAATTAATACTGACGTAAATTAATTAATGTTCAATAACAACAATGGATGATTTATCACTGCTATTCTTTCGGGAAGCGCTACATTGTACTCAAAAGTGAAAGGGACATTAAATGCGTCATCAGTTATGATTAACATTGAGAAGTATCATTTGTGAGATTGTCCCTGTTCACTGCTCGAAATAATCATTGAAATGTTGAATTTAAACAAGGATATTCTCTTCGTCAGTGCTCTCAAAAGCGTGGAGCTCTTTCATTTGAATCAAGTAATAAAAATAACTACCGCTCACAATTTGTTGGGTTTATAGAATAATACGTTTCACAGGCTGTTGTAATAAGTATTGAGTATTGTCTTTTAATTTTGTGGTTCTAAACCATATTATGAGACTTTTCACTGAACGTGTATGAGATATAAAGTGAACGTTTTGTTCACTTTTAATAACTATATTATAAATACAGGGCTCTTTGCATCTCAGTTCAGACTGTACAAACTCTAATGAGTCCTCTAATTATACTATTATAATAATTAACTTAAAATTTCTCACGTCCTTCTGTTTTTGTCTAGAATTTACTCTTCTAATATTTTTGTATATTTTTCTTCCAAATCCTTTCCCTCTATTTCCCTACCATGAACCTCTATTTGTTTTCGATCTTTTGTCCAAACAGCTCTTACCTTTCCCAAAACATTCAAATATTGCTATCTTCCCCCTTTATTTTTCTCTGTTCATCTCACTGCCTATCTCCCTCTCACTCCTTTCTCCATTCATTCATAAACATTTTCCCACACTGGTATAGAACTTCCAAATGTTCAGAATTTGTAGTTCTATATATTTTTGCAGAATTAAAGTTTCTCTGTCCCTTTGTTAATAAAAGCCATAAAAATGTCGGAGTTGCTCAACTGTGGACCTCAGAATTAATTACGATATAATTAAAGGGAAATTCTATATAAATTACAACTAAATGATACATGTATTTAGCAATATATTACAATTATTTTCTAAATGTTTGTGTATTCGGATTAATGGATTGATTGTTATTGATTCCGCGCGCGTCAACTACAATAGTCATTAGTCCCGTAAGTGTAGTGCTTGATTTTTATCGGGAGGAGGTAGTGATCTTCCCCCGCTGGATGGCGAGATCCGGCGCTGACCTACCGTCGGCTACTGGGGTTTCTCCGTCACAAGAACTCTCCCACCAGCGGGGCACCGCCCCTGCCGGGACAAGCTCTACGCTCCCGACAGGTCTCACAGAATATGTAGTAGTGTAGTGCATGTTAATGTAAGCGAAGATAAAGAATGAGGATAGGACAACCAAGAAGAAGGAAAGATTGCGCGTGGTTCGTAGCCCTTTTGTGAGGATACTGCTCCGGGATTCGCCTGGTGTAGATCGAAGAAACGACGGAAAACTACCGATCAGAGCAGCCGGCCACCAGAAGTCTCCCTCAGACAGCGACTGAATTCGACCTAGCTGAAAAGCTAGTGTCGAAAATCTTCCCACTGTGAGAATCTAGGATCTCCCGGTCAGAGGCCGTGTACATCAGTTGATGCACTGAGCCACCTCTCCCGATGTGTAATCCGAATACGAGGCATTGTGAGGGTATGACCACGACATTCTTTTGTAGAACTAGTTCAATATGATTAAAGTTACGTTGATAGAACAACTGTTACCGTCATTACCAGATACTAAACTAAAATTTTACCGTGCTGAAAAGCAGATCTGACTGAATGAAAATACTGAAGTTTCCACGAAGCTATTACGAATGACTTGTAATTGTTTTCTAAACATCTGATAAGCGTTGGAAGTCGAAAATAACACTTGGGATTCAGAAAGATTTTAATAATGAATGTCCGAAAAGGTGAAATAGTAAATATGTTCTTAAACAATCATGGAGAAAAAAATTAGGCTAGGATTCGTAGTTTATTCTCCCATTAGCTTCATACTGTTAATCCTCCTTATATTATTTTATTTTAGTTATAGTTATAGTTAATGCCTTATTTTACGTGGCGAGACTCGGGCCATCAGGCCCGCTCTTCCGTCTAACCACGCAAATTTCGCTACGCTCCTTCCACCACCTAGCGGGAAAAGGAGGTATGATCTTGGGCGACGAAACAGGCGGATCTACATTTTGCTCAGAGGCTTCTTTTAGACTTGAGGATCTTTTACATGCAGTAAATCTACTACATGAGACAGCCAGCTTTACTTCCCCTCCGAAGGAAGGCGTTCGAAGAACTTTTTTCGCCCTTAAAAATCCACGGCTTCGATCGGGTTTGAATCCGCAAACTCGGATACAACAGTCCGGTACGCTGACCACCGTTATACCACCGAATCCGCTTACGCGAATTATTTTATTTTCTTCGTCAATTTTTATTCTGAGACCAATTTCAAAAGAAAAATCATTTCCGCATTTCCGCGGTAAATTTCCGCATTCTGCTACCGGCTCAGAACGACCGTCTCTTCATTCACTAAAAACGACGTGGAGTGCTTCCGTTATCCCTAAAGGCGTAGTACGTTTGTGTACCCAACAATTTATCTTGTTGCGTGTTACTCGACGTGCGAGAATGACACAAAAAACAAACAGGCGCAGGCGAGAAGAGGCGCCGCGCCCCTAGCGGCCACGTCAGCGATTAGCGCCCGGCACGTCAGGTAGAGCGCCGGCGCCGACGACGCCTACAGCACACGCCTACTGGTGACGCCCGGCGCCGCCGACCCCGCCCCCGCCCCCGCCCCCGCCCCGCCTAGCCACGGGGCTAAACACAGGCTGCTCCTGGGCTACTCAAATAACGCACGAGGGCAGTCAGCGGGTTTCAACAGGGCGGGTGCTTTGAACGACGGCGTTCAGTGCCACCGGGAGCGGTAGCTCAGGGCTTCAACTGATATCACTGTGGTGCCTCTAACCGGGAGATCCTAGGGTTACACCCCTCACGGTGGCAGCATTTTCTATATTCACTCTACCGCGAGAGGTGGCTCAGGGCATCAACTGATGTCACTGCAGTGCCTCTGACCGGGAGGTCCAAGGTTCCCACTCCCCACGGCGGCAGGATTTTCGACACTAGCTTTTCAGCTAGGTCGAATTCAGTCGCTGTCTGGAGGAGAATTCTAGTGATCGGTTGCTCTGATCGGTAGTTTTCCATGGTTTCTCCGATCAACACCAGGCGAATGCCGGAGCAGTACCCTACCAAACGGGCCACGGACCACACGCGGTCTGTCCTTTCTGTTCTTTGTCCTATCCTCTCCCCTTACACACACACTTACACTAACATGCACTACACTATCACATATTCTGGGAGACCGGTCGGGAGCTTAGAGCTTGACCCGGCTGGGGCGGTGCCCCGCTGGTGGGAGAATCCTGGTTAGGGGGAAACCCCACTAGCCGACGGTAGGTCGGCGCCGGATCTCGCCATCCAGTGGCGGAAGATCACCGCCATCTCCCGAGAAAAACATGCACTACACTTAGGAGACCAATGATCTTAGTAGTTTACGCTCCCCGAATCACTAAATCAATCAATCAATCATTCGCACACACATCAGAACTCAGGTGTATTAGTGCTGTCCCAAAAGTCGGGCATGTGACTAGGAGTACCCACAATCAAATACCCATTAAGTAACCACAGTTAAAATTAGTGCATGTGGCTAGGAGTACCCAGAATTTTGTACACGAAAATCGGAATGGATGGACTAGATCTGTGGATGTGTCACGCATAACTCTGTCTCATTAGAAGCTTTTGAATTAAATGGTAAATATTTCAAGATTAAGATATAGCTGTGCCGTTCTGGACATCGTTAAGATATTTTAATTTTTTGCGGGGGGAGGAGAGGGCACTTCACAAGAAGCCTTTTGTGACCTTTTTTAAAGTTTCTGGAAGTAACAGCAATTCTCTTTTATTTTTTCGCTGGAATAGAAGAAAAAGCATTTACCAGAACGACCCAGGTGTAATTTTCATTGAAACCTCCGAAATTTAGGAAATTGACAAGTTGAATTTCATTTATGAACCTTTCCTATGGCGATATTAAAGCCAAAGATTTCTTTTTCAACTCAATTTATCCCTCAATTTAAATCAGTAATTGATGTCATGCTCTTTCAAAAAATATGAATAGTTGTTGAGTACTAAGTACTGACTTTAAGAGGAGAACCCTTTCTATATGCCTCGCTTTCGACTATTTGAAAAGTGTTCATTTCCTTATACAAATGAGTTTCTAAATATTTCACTACTCTATAAATTTTATTTAGGTTTTAATTATAAGGTATATTTTTATTCCGTGAGTGTTATTTAATTCGAAAATTCTTTCCGATGGGATCCCTAAATATATGGAAAACGTATACAGGAATCTTTACAGTATATGAAACTTAATATTATCTTCAATTTTTTCTCGGATAGTGTAAAGGACGCTAAAAATGTAGTTCTCATTTTTGTTAAACTTTATGAATATTTGAAAATTTCTATAGTTATAAATAACGCGGAAGTGTGTGAGCTGCAGTAGACCTCTATTTTCAATTTCATAGTTGTAGGATAACGCTGAAAAATTCAAACTTTAGCAAATTTTGGAAAATTGAGATTTAACCGTGAAAATCAGACCTTTGTAAGTGACTTTTATAAGTGTATTTTACTCTATTCTTTCAAGAAATATAAAGAAAAAATTTTGATCCGTTTTTGATAACATTTTGAAAATGTTCGAGAGGTTTCATGTAAAGTACACCCAAATTTCAAAGCACGATTTTCAAAATCTCAAAACGTCAACTAGAGTCAAATAGTCAGTGGTTTCTTCAATTAGAAACTAGATGTGTTCACTTTTTCGTTATCGGGTCCCGGCTGTCGAAAATCCGCTTTTTTTTTTCTGCCGAAAATACGCTGTTTTTTTTCGCGCAGCATTACGTAACTTTCTCTATACTACGTATATTACTCCGTATATTCGTACGTATACGAGAAAGTAAAAATGCCGATTCTTTTAAGAAACAAATTTGCGGGTGATATTGAAAAATCGCATGTGCCTGAATCAGAGGCGCATTTTACACGTATAAGTAGAGGTGGCGGCGTTGGCGACAGAAATGCGAGGCATCGAGGTGGTGATAATAACACGTAATAGCGTAGTAACGTAGTGTAGGCTCCGACCAAGAATTGTAGCTGGTCAGCACCTCGAGGGTTATTTCGATTCAATCAATGAAATTGATCCTCACTACGGCAATCAGACCGGTCGCCCTAGCTAGATCAGCCAGAGGCAGTCCGATGATCAATGTCTATTCAGACACTTACCACACTGCCTTTAACATTCCAGATTTAATTCTACCTTTTCCAATAAAAATAGAGTATAGAAACTTAATGACACAACATTTTAGTCGCGTATCAGTGCTTCGTTCATTATACAAATTTTCTTGACGCACTTATCAAAAGCATTAATTTCTTCTGAAAGCGTTTTGATGGGAAGACTAACAATACCAATTTTGTTATCTTTCATTTTACCTAGTGATATATCAAGAAATAAAGAAGTTAATATGAATGATTACTTAGAGGACACGAAATGAATTTTCGATTTTCGCTTTGAACATTCAACAATACACAAAATTCACTCTATTAACACTTAACATTGAATTATAGCTATTTCGAGTTATCCTTGACAACTCGAAATTACTATCAAATTCCTGAATATCATTAAATTTGTCCATTCGATAACATAAAATATTATCTTATTATTAATGAAATAATGTTAATGAATATCAACGAGATCTAAAATTATGTTTTAATTTTCTTTTTTATCATCTACTTTATGTCTCAGCAATTTTTTATTGGAATTTGTTCACTCGAATACATCACTTCGTGTGGTGACTATTTCTATTGGAATAATTTCCGTCGCCTCTAGTTCCCTCTCCAGCTTCTGCGTAATTTCCCCTTCGGAATGGGTAATCTATTTAATTAGGTCCTTGGCTTTCACCGAAATAGGCCCAGGGGGACTGACCCACTACAATCAACAGCCCTGCGTTATTATCAGCACCTCAGCCGTGAACGCCCTTCCGTCAACGCCCTCTTCGTCGTCGTCTTGAGGCCGACTGCCGCGCCCCTCGTGGCGGGGCCGGCACTTAGCGAGGCGTCTCGGAAGGTTCGCCCAGGCACGAGCGGGGAGGGGGAAGCCACGCTATGTCAACTCCTGGCGTTTGGGTGGTGAAGTAAAGAGATGGGCACTTTTAAGCTATCTTTTTAACATATTTTTTACACTTGAATATTAGTGTTTTTATTTTATTTTTTGTTTGTTTTCTTCTAATTTTTAATTTTTGTATGTATTGTATTTTTATCTATATTTATTACTTGTTTATTTGTATTTTCTTTTTTAATATTTGTATGTGTTGTTTCTTTTAATTTTTAGTTTTGTAGATTTTTGAATAACTGTCACTGAAAGTAATAAATTATTATGTATGTATGTGCTTGGCGTTATTGGGTCGGTAGTGCGACTTCCCCGGGCACGCCGGTCCGGCTTCTGTATGAGTGACATGAGGCGAACATGACGTATTCTCTCCACCGTAACTGGCAAGATCCGCCTGCTTGAGCTTTTCTTCCTCACAGAGCTAAAGAAATTGGGACGATTATGAAGGAAAGCTACAACTCTATTTATGCCTCGACCAGGAAATAAATTATTATTATTATTATTATTATTATTATTATTATTATTATTATTATTATTATTATTATTATTATTATTATTATTATTATTATTATTATTATTATTATTATTACTATTATTGTATTTCTTCCTGTTGATCCTAGTTTAATGTTGCAGAAGGATGACTGGTTTCAAGTAGTTTTGGACCATACAGGATCACTCTTACGACGATACCAGGAATTAACACATTTGTATTATATATATATATATATATATATATATATATATATATATACTCAGCTTATATATAAAATATTTATCTGTTATATATACAACACATAAAAATATTAAAAAAGATAATGAAAATAAATAATAAAAAAAAGCTGAAAATCAATTTATAAAATATAAATGTGTTAATTCTTGGTATCCTCGTAAGATTGATCCTATATGGTCCAAAACTACTTGAAACAAACCATCTATCTGCATTATTATTATTATTATTATTATTATTATTATTATTATTATTATCATTACATTTTAAAATCTGTTCGGTAAGTCCAGAATTTCTTAAGACGTATTCCGAAACTATTATCTAACAGATTTATGGCTTAAGAATTCTAACATTTAAAAATATTTACAACTGAATTTTTTTTTTTCGTAACTGGTTGCACTTTGAAATCAACATGAATTACATTGTTTCGACAAACTAGAGGCATTGACAATGTGTGTCAATGTGTGTCAGATATCACTTTATACTCAATTCTCGATAACTTGATTCCCGATAACTCAAATCTAGCTGACTGTTCTCAAAACTCTTTAGTTTGAATTCTTTGACATATCGACTTCTATAAAATTTTGCTGGTATTTTGATTCATAAGAAATCAGAAATTCATTTTCTTACCCTTGGGCTGAACCAATTTGTGCCTGAGATACTGACTCTCTCTGATGAGAAGCCCAACTCAGGGGCTCTGTTATCAACACCACCTCAACGCCCCGTCCTCTGGCACGAGTCGCCTGCGCTCCTCTCGCCAATTAGCGCGTTTGTGACTCCTCCCGAGTGAGGAGAAAAAAACCTTTTCTGAAAAGACGCTATAGAACCATCATTCATTTTATATCTGTTTTTACTATAACATGAATTAAATGCAGACATAATTACGGTGTGAATGCACCTAGGTCGAATTCAGTCGCTGCCTGGAGGAGAATTCTAGCGGCCGGCTGCTCTGATCGGTAGTTTTCCGTGGTTTCTCCGATCAACACCTGGCGAATGCCGGAGTAGTACCTTACCAAACGGGCCACGGACCGCGCGCGATCTGTCCTTCCTCTTCCTTATCCTATCCTCTCCCCTTACACACATACACACTAACATGCACTACACTACCACATATTCCGGGAGATCGGTCGGGAAGTTAGAGCTTGTCCCGGCTGGGGCGATCCCCCGCTGGTGGGAGAGTCTTGGTTAGGGGGAATCCCCACTAGCCGACGATAGGTCAGCGCCGGATCTCACCATCCAGCGGGGGAAGATCACCGCCATCTCCCGAGAAAAGAACATACACTACACTAACGGGACTAATGACCACAGTAGTTGACGCGCCCGGAAACACGAAAAAATCAATCAATCAAACGGTGTGAATGATTGTTTATTAAACTTTTGTAAGAAAAGAAAATCGAACCTTGTCAACTCGAAGTTTATTCATTTAATTTCGTTTATGTCGCCATCTTTATTTGAAATTCGATACCGTCAATTTCACGATATATTTAAGTCTTTTTTTCAATTTTGATATTATTTGGTGTTTTCAGAATCTAGATTTTTTTTATTTTAAGGTTCATCACAGGAACCGAAATAAGCCTAAGATGTTGACCGTTTCCAATCTAAAGCCCAACTGTGTTATCACCACCTCAACGCCCAGTCCTTTTGCACGAGTCGACCGCACCCCTGGTGGCGACCCCGGCAATTAACGCGTCATCCGAGGGGCGAGAAAAAAAAATTCTGAAAAATACGATATAAACGCCCATGATTCATTTATTATCTGTATTAAAATAACTTCAATGTACGAAATGCAGATATCATTACAGTGAAAATGATTCTTTATTAAACTAATTTAAGAAATAAATCTAACCTTAACAACTAGATAAATTAATGTCGCTAATGCCGTTAATATCACACTCTTTATTTGAATTTCAATATAGTCATTTTCTCGATTTTATTTTCAATTTTGAAAGTATTTATATTTTTAAAATACAGAATTTATTTTCTAGGTTCATTGCAGGAACAGACATTTTCCTAAGGTGTTGATCTCGACAAGTCTATGAATAAATGACGGTAATGATGATATTGTCAACTTGTTTATTTGAACTTCGATAGTGTCATTTCTCGATTTTGTTTTCAACTTTGAGAGTATTTGATATTTTTAAAATCTAGAACTTATTTTTTAGGTTCATCGCAGGTTCATCTCAACGCCCAGTACTTCTCTTGCACAACTCAATCGCGCCCTAGTGGTGGTCCCGGCAATTAATGCGTCACTCGAGGGGCGAGAAAAACGTTTTCTGAAAAAGACGCTATAAACGCCTTTCATTCATTTATTATCTGTATTATAACAACTTCAATGTACGAAATGCAGATATCATTACAGTGAAAATGATTCTTTATGAAACTAATTTTAAAAATAAATCGAACCCCGACAACACGACAAGTTAATTTCGCTCATGCCGTTAATGTGACCTTCTTTATTCGAATTTCGACATCGTAAATTTGTCGATTTTTTTTCCATTTTGAGAAGATTTGACATTTTTTAAATCTAGAATTTATTTTTTAGGTTCATCGCAGGAACCGAAGTAAACTTTCATTCTTTATTAAACTTATGTAAGAAAAAATGGAACCTCGATATCTCGATAAATTAGGGACGCTAATTCCGTTTTGTCACCTTGTTTATTCGAACTTCCATATTGTATATTTCTTCATTTCCAATTTCCGGAGTATTTGATATTTTTAAAATCTAGAATTTATTTTTTATGTTCGTCACAGGAACCGAAATAAGCCAAAGGTGCTGACCCTTTCCAATCAGAAGCTCAACTGTGTTATTATCACCACCTCAACGCCCAGTCCTCCTCCTCCGCCGACCGCGCCCCTGGTGGTGACCCCGGCAATTAACGCGTCACGTGAGGGGCGAGAAAAAAACCTTTTCTGAAAGACGCTATAAACGCCTATCATTCATTCATTAACTGTATTATAACAACTTCAATGAAAGAAAAACAGATAGCATTACAGTGAATATTATTATTTAAATAATGTAATTATTGTTTATTAAACTAATATAAGAAAAAAATCGAATCTCGACAAGACGGTAAATTAATGACGGTAATGCTGTTTATGTCACCTTGTTCATTTTAACTTCGATATCATCAATATCTCGATTTTTTTCCAATTTTGAGAGTATTTGATATTTTTACAATGTAGAATTTATTTTTTAGGTTCGTCACAGGAACCGACACAAGCCAAAGGTGCTGACCCTTTCCAATCAGAAGCCCAACTGTGTTATTATCACCACCTCAACGCCCAGTCCTCCTCCTGCACGAGTCGACCGCGCCCCTGGTGGCGGTCCCGGCAATTAGCGCGTCGTCGGTGACGTCACCCGCGGGGGTTGGGAGGGGGAGGGGGCGGGAGGCAGGCGACGGCAGCGCTGGGCACTGGACCCGGAGGGCGACGCTAACATTTGACTTGTAAAGCGGCGGCGGCGGCGGCATTATGCATGGAAATCTATTCACGCCGCGAGCGGCGCTGCTCGCCTTATGTTGGCAATTTGTTGGCGGCCGTGACAACGCCGTGGCGGCGGCCGGAGTGCGTTCGCGCGGTCCGTGGCGACCGCCGCGCGCCGCGCGGGGGATGACGGAAGCTGCGAGGGCGCCGCCCGGAGTGGTGGGTCGAAGAGTAAATAAAGCTCCGGTGTGGTTGTAAAACGACGGTCTGTGCTGGATAGAGCGAGGCGTGTTGCGTCAGCACGGTGTCGCCTCGCCTCTGGGCACCGGGGTGAAATTGTTGATTGGTTGTTAGTGAATCCGAGCAGGTCCACTACTGAGGTCATTAGTCCCGTAAGTGTAATGCATGTTTTTTCATTGGGAGGTGGCGGTGAACTTCCCCAGCTGCACAACGAGATCCGGCGCTGACCTTCCATCGTTTAGCGGGGTTTCCCCAAATCAGGTATCTCCCACCAACGGGCCCCGCCCCAGCCGGGACAAGCACTAAGCTCCCGACCGGTCTTCCGGAATATGTGGTAGTGTAGTGCATGTTAGTGTACGTGTGTGCGTAAGGGTACAGGATAGGACAAGGAAGAGGAAGGAAAGATCGCGCGCGGTTCGTGGCCCGTTTGTTAAGGTACTGCTCCGGCATTTGCCTGGTGTTGATTGGTGAAACCACGGAAAAGTACCGATTAGAGCAGCCGGCTGGGTTGAAGTACTAATAGATTCGTGGTGGCGAAAGAAGTTCGCGACAAGTTTTCTAGGTGATCCTTTCTTAAGCGCATTTGTAAGGGTAGCGAATAGCGTATCGAACTGTTATACTCAAGTTTCCGGATTCAAATTCAATCAAATCCGTTGATTTTTAATGGCAAAAATGATTCTACGTATGACTGCCTTCGGAGGAGATGTAAAGCCGGTTATCCCTTGTTGTCGATTAAGTGGATGTAGAAGGTACTCAAGTCTGAAAAATGACTGGGGTAAATTGTGATCCCGTATTTCGTCGCCTTCTTTCGGTGTCAGATGACAAAAGTAAAAGAGCAAATTCTGTGCGGGTAGATCAGCGCTGGTGTCCTGAATCTCGCTATGTAAAATAAGTCATAATTGAATTGAATTGAAATAGATTTTTTCTTCCGCCCCCAATTTCATATTTTTTCCATCATCATTAATATATATTCGTAATTACCTATTTACAAGCTGTTCATTCATTCTAGATAGCCATAAGGCTTAGGCATTACCATTATAATAAAGAATTATGGTTGTTCTTGTGGCATGAAGCTACAAACATTCTGCTGAACAAAACTACTGGACTAGTGCAACGTTGCAGATAATAGCCCTCTCACTTTTTCAATGAGAAATGGTCTCTCTCGACAACCGGAAATCCATCACTCCGCGGCCATGTACACTAGATGTAAGTGTAACATGTGCTAATAGCAGGGTGAGAGAACATTCCCTTTTTGGAGATAAAAGACATTTTTATTTACCCTGAAGGATATTTAAGAATAGTTATTTATGTAGCAATGGCGTTATTATGGTTTTAATAACAGCGACTAAAAGCCCCAGGGTCTTTGTCCCGAGAACATCATAACCAGTTAGAATCCGCGGTAAATTCAAACTTTATTTTTTATCTAATAATTCAGATTTAATTACTTGCTATTAACTGAACGATAACTTGACTCGGTTTGTCTTTTCAAATTTCTTCCCGTAATTCCCGTTCATAAGTCCCTTTCATAATTCCTCTCATAATTACCTTCATAAAACAAAATACAGCGTCATTCAACTGTAGCAAATACAGCGTAATTGAGCAAGACTGAATTCAGTCGTTGTCTGGAGGAGAATTCTAGCGGCTGGCTGCTCTGATCGGTAATTTTCCGTAGTTTCTCCGATCAACACCAGGCGAATGCCGGAGCAGTACCCTACCAAACGCACCACGGACCGCGAGCTATCTTTTCTTCCTCTTCCTTGTCCTATCCTCTGCCCTTACACACACACACACACACACACACACACACACACACACACACACACACTTACACTAACATGCACTACACTACCACATATTCCGGGAGACCGGTCGGGAGCTTAGAGCTTGTCCCGCCTGGGGCGGTGCCTCGCTGGTGGGAGAGTCCTGGTTAGGGAGAAACGCCACTAGCCGACGGTAGGTCGACGCCGGATCTCGCCATTCAGACGGGGGAAGATCACCGCCATCTCCCGAGAAAAAAACATGCACGGAACTAATGACCAAAGCTGTTGACGTTCCCGGATTCACCAGGCAACCAACCAACCCAGTAAGCACAATCCACTTGATAGAGATGAATTTCTTGCTCCGTATCGAAGGCAATAACAAAAAAATAATGTATAAGTAAGAAATAAACATATTTTCATACTTTCACGCTTCTTCACCTCGGTGGGTTGGTTGTGGTGCAGTAGATAGTGACATCATGTGACTGATCAAGAAAGGCGGTCGAAGGTTCGAAGGAGTTCCCCTTTGGGCATTGTTGTAAAGACAGCAGCAGTTTGCGGTTGCTGATAGGAGGAGCATCTCGTCCTTGCGGAAACATAAGTATTTTCGCACAAGGTGAATGGAACTATACCAAATGCTCTGTACTTCAGCCCTGCTATAGTTGCTGCCTGCCATGCAGTGTGTGTAATGTGTAAATAATGTAATATATAATGACATCCTGTCATCTTATTTCGTCTGCTACATTGGGCGTAAATGGGTTAATGTATGTATGTATTTGGCGTTATTGGGTTAGTAGTCCGACTTCGCCGGCCGGCACCGGTGTCCCCTTTGCCTGGGCCTAGTTAAATTCCCATGCTTGGGGTAAGAGCGACATGAGGCGAACATGACGTATTCTCTTCACCGTAACTAGTAGGACCCGCCTGCTTGAGCTTTTCTTCGTCACACAGCTACAGAAACCGGGACGATTTTAAAGGAAAGCCACCACTATATTTTTGCCTCGACCGGGAATCGAATCCGGAGACTACAGTACGGGAAGCTAGTACGCTACCCATGAGCCATCCCAGATGCCAAAAAAAGGGGTTAATATCCTGGTCAAATCATGTGGAGGTAAGTGTTGTAGCAGGAGGTTTTCTGAGGATTCTGCCGATCAATCCACCATCCATTCATTATTCACATCATCAATACCACTCAGGATACGAGGATCATAATTAATAAACGACTCTGCAGCATGTAGTGCGTGATTGGTGAGCCAGCACGCTTGCTGTACATTTCGGAATACCGTGATCAGAATCCATGTCGAATCCATAGTATACTTTTTGTGAACGTAGTACGCGGAGGATTTTCAGAAATTGAAAATTGAGTTGAGCGAGGAGGTGATGTATCATATCTGGAGACATCGATGCTCTATCACACAAGGAACCCAACTCCCACAGCGCTTTTCAGCCACCCCTTCTCTGGGGTGATCATTTGTGTGGTGGTGAGACAGCATTCACTTCTAGGTACCGGGTTCGAATTATTGTCAATCCATATGAAATTTGGCTGGATAATGTCTGTTCCCGCCAGGTTTGCTCAGGAAGCGCGTTGTGTATATTCAAGAACGGGCCGATTTCATATCTTTGACCCCGGTAAATAAGCTGATAAGTCAGAAAAACGTAATTTTACAGGGAAGGTAAAAACAACTTTAAACTAATGTTATAAAAAAGGGATTAATGATATTCAAACAAAATATACTTAAAAATTGTTTTTTTGTATATCGCCTGCGTTTGAATATTATTAATCCCTTATTTAATTTATTTAAACGTTGTTCTTTTCTCTTGTAAAATTAAGTGTTTATGATTTATCAGCTTATTCATCAGGATCAAATATATAATCTTTTACACCAATGTTCGAAACACGTGAACTGTCCACCGGATATTCACCATTTCATCGGCCTCAAGGTAGCGACTCTCGTCATCACTAATACAAGGGTTCAAATCCCTTTCGTACCATGTGGAATTTGAAGAGACAAAGCAGGTTCTCCCAGTTCCGTTCCAAAGTAATACGAAGTTCCATCATTACCAATCTTCCAATATCATTCGTCTGAGTCGTGTGGCTGAGGTTCGCAATAAAGAGTAAGCGACTATTTACGCTCAACATGACCAACATGACAGGTCATACATGCGCTATTTTTTGTACTTCTGAGTATTGGGTTCGATTCCTCGTCGATAAACATGGAAATTTTGTGGAGAAAACATGTTTGCGGCAGCTTTTCTCAGAAAGCGTAGTGTATACTTAGTAATTAAGCGATATCTAGTATCCGGAGATAGTAATTCTGTCAGAGAACGAAAGATTGTACTTCAACCTGCAGAGGATTTTGAATGCCTGAGCGCCTTATGTTGGAAGTGGTCCATGGGATAATGATCAGACTTCTCGCCTTTTACCTATGGCTTCATATGTAAATTGAACCGAATGATGGGCTAGGCATAATTCATATACCAGGCGAATGCCGGAGCAGTATCTTAACAAACGAGACCTGGGCTGCACGCGATTTTCCCTTCCTCTTCCTTGTCATATCTACAGCCTTACACTCTCTTACACTAGCACACATGTCGGGAGACCAGTCGGGATTTGTGTACGAGCTTGTCGCACCCGAGGTAGAGCCCGCTCGTGGATGTAAGTGGAGGATAAAGTCCCCTACAAGATAACATTTAAATCGGTGCCGAATATCTCTACCCACCGGGGGAACACCGCCACTTTCCGGGATAAAACAATCACTACACTAACTGAACGAATGACGGTGGCATTTGACGTGCCAGGAAACATAGCAAGCAACATTCATAGCAGGCTTGAGACTTAAGGTTCAAAACAAAGAATAAACGACTACCATTGCTCAAGAATTGGTGACACATTGTGTAGCAGTCCGCAAAATAATATTCCATGTCTGGGTGCTCCATTCGAATTTGTGTCGATAATTGAGGAATTTGTGGTGAATTAAAAAGTTTGCGGTAGGTTGTCTCTGCGTTCTTCCGTTCCCCCTAGTTGTTATTGGGGCATTACTACATCATTATTTAATATCTATCAGGGAATTAACCCATTCATCATTATGGTATATGCCTCAAAGGTTGCGAATATGGAGAAAATTAGAAATGTCTTCTCGCATCCTTGTGTTTCTCGTCATTCGCCCGAATTTCGAATGTACATCACGAACTAAACATGTCCAAGCTTTACCAACACACTAAGTGATAAAAGATTCTCTCGAAACATTACAAAATTCAGCTTTGGTCATTTGTTTTTACTTTTGGCCTTAAATGCCGAAAATGTGTGGTGATAGCTTGGGCACGATTTCTCTCCCATCATCTCTTTCTCCTTCTTTACTTCATTGCTCATTTAGCAATCAAATCACTCATTATCATGTCACATCTATCTAAACCATTTATCACAGTAGATATGGGGTGAAAATGGTAGGGGCTGAAGCTGATAATAAAGAAAACATATATCCTCACCTGCTGTCACAGTAGAATTCCACTTCTCCGTCTCTCTCCCTCCCTCGTCTTCTCTCTCTCTCTCGTCCTCTCTCTTCCCCTCTTTCTGACTCTCTCCTCCCCTCTCTCGTCCTCTTTGACTCTCTCGCTCTCTTTGACTCTCTCTCGTCCTCTTTGACTCTCTCTGGCTCTCTCTGACTCTCTCTCGTCCTCTCTCTGACTCTGTCTCGTTCGCTCTTCTCCTCTATATGACTCTCGTACGCTCTCTTCCCTTCCGACTCTCTCTGACTCTCTCGACTTCTCTCTTTCCCTCTCTGTAATTATCTCTTACCCTCTCTCTGACTCTCTCTTCCCCTCTCCCTGTCTCTCATTCTCTCTTCCCTTGTGATGCTCTCTCGTCCTCTCTATGATTCTCTCACTCGTCCTCTCT
The DNA here is from genome assembly GCA_011170035.1 of Teleogryllus occipitalis. Lineage (NCBI taxonomy): Eukaryota > Metazoa > Arthropoda > Insecta > Orthoptera > Gryllidae > Teleogryllus > Teleogryllus occipitalis. Next base: position 48,583 of record BLKR01010272.1, read on the forward strand.
CTCCCCCTCTCTGTGACTCTCTCTCTCTCCTTCCCTCACTCTCTCCTGTCCTCCCTCTCTCTCAATCACACTCTCTTTCACACATACACACACATGCCCATTCTTTCTACATTCTGCGTGCCGTTTGCGCCGCCCGCCTGCCCATCCATCCCGCCAGCGGAGAGCGTTCCCCGGTCGGGGCATTCCTGCGGCGAGTGCTCCAACGCCGCCTATAAAACTCGCGGCGGCCGCGGAAACAGATGACTACTGCGGGTTCGCTTACGAAAGCGGACGGCGCGTCTTACCGTGCTCGGACCATCCTGAAACCAACCCTCCGCTATACTCGGCTTGACTGCCACTGCGATTATCTGCCCAGGAAAGGGAGGATAATTCAGACGTAAGTCTGCTTCTTCTACGCTCAGAAATAAGTTTGGCAATCATCATAATCGTCATCATCATTACCGTTGTTGTGAAAATAATCCGTTGAACAGTGACAAAGGCAAACCTGCGTTGGTAAGGGAAATCATTCTCCATTGTAGAATTCACGACCGTTAATAAATTGCGGGATGTGGATCACGGGATTGGTCAATTAATAGCACACATCCCTTAGTTTGCCAACATTTCGGAATGTGTAATTCTTTCCTCAGGGCTTACTAATATACAAGACGGTCAAACTTAATGTCTGCCTCCAGAGCAACTCCAGCACGGAGTTGCTACAGCCCACAGGTCCATTGCACTTACTTTCGGGCCGTGGCCCTGGTCAGACGTGGCGTGCAATGGACCTGTGGGCTGTAGCAACTCCGTGCTGGAGTTGGTCTAGAGGCAGACATTAAGTTTGACCGTTTTATATATTAGTAAGTCCTGAGGAAGTAATTAGGTATTCCGAAACGTTGGCAATCTAATGTGTTAATTGACAAATCCACATCCCACAGGAAAAAATTCTGGTGAAAACCTTCTCCTTTTCCTCACCTCAAAAATATATATGAAACACATTCAATCAATAAATCTGTCCGCACTATTTTCTTTGAGAATAAATGCACTTGGAATTTTCTTTTGAGAAGACGCGAGCGATGTATAAATTGCAAACCTTTTCGCACCAAGTATTAATGTTTTAAACTTTCAAACTGATACTTAGCTGATAAAATTGTTTTAAAATATTATGAAAAGAGGGTGAATTTAAGGTTGTTTACAAAACAGATGTTAAATTTTTGTTTTACAGCAGTAGTTGGACACTACAACCCACAGCATTCGGGATATTTGACGAAAGATCCAAACAAAGGCATATGAAAGGTTTCTTACAAGAACTAAACCAGTCCAAAATTCCATATTTTGAGATCTATTACGAAGTTACTCCCTACAACTGGTCTATCTGCAGGGATACTTGCATTCTGCAAGTTCCAAACAGATCGAAAGATACAAGGCATGGAATAACCCTAAATTCGTTACTATGCACGTTTACTCTATAAAGTTTTTGGGGCCTCCTAAAAAATCTCGAACTTGGAACTTGTAAAAAATTCTTGAAATAACGATTATGTTCTAAGGGAGTAACTTATAATTACCTTTGAAGGAAGAGAAAAAATAAGTAATATTCTAAAAATTTCTAAAAACTTGAGTATGTATAATTTCTTGTGTCCGATTTTTCTAGTTAAGTCATCTGAAGCTTTTGTTTCAAAGTTCAATTTTATTTATTTATTTATTCTATCACATACAATATGTAAAACCGCAAAAAATGAGTGTTGCATACAATAAAATTAATATGTCCATAAATTAGAATAATAAGAAAATACACATGAACTCTGGCTTGCAAATTTGCCATCTGCCACTCATCGTACTACATCATTTTTTTACATCTGACATTTTGAAAGGGAAAAAATTGAGTATACGAAAATACTTCTCAAGAATGCAGATTTCTTTTTCTTTTGTAGATGTACTAAGCCGCCGTATCGTGTTTATTTACTTTTATATCTGTGCACTAAGATGGAGTATTTTTATTATATTTTATTGCGAGTTACCAAACTTCTTTACAGAAACGTTTGTCGGTTCTGGAGGATTATGTACAACCACTCTAATATTGATGGCTACGTATACCACTTTCAGAGGTTGGCATGCCTGACTGAATACCTGACGCCAAATATGCAATTAAGGAACATGTTCTGTATTACCTTAGAATGAGAGGTACGTGCTCTAAAAAAGCGTGCATGCAGGAGGACTAGACTTTGGATATAATAAGCCTCTTTCTCCTGAATATAAGAGTAACAAGATGATTTCTCACTCTCCGGGGGTCTGTGCGGCCGACGCCATCTTGGCTACTCATCTCATTCCTAAAGTAGTTAAATGTTGCCAACCATATGGTCCAACCAACCCTTCAACAATGATAGATGGGGGATGTCCTGCCTTAAATATGCGAATGAACTTAACAGAATACCCGTTGTGAATAACAAGTTGGTTTTTATAATAGTGCCTTCTATTTTGCTCGTGTGCTTAGTTAGTAAAGTAATGACAAGAAAGGCCGGTATTTCTCAAAATCTTAACTTCTGTTTGAATCTTTACCAGTCCAGAACTCTAAAAGAAGGATTTCTTTTCGAAACTGAGTAAGTACATATTTTTGTGATTTGGCTGAGTACTCTCACCCTAGGGCAACTCTGGAAATGTGCAAAACGAAAATATCTTGTAGGGAACGTTTACACGATAGTCTTAAAGGGCAATATGAGTAGAAAATAATCATTTTAGTCCTAAAAATATAATAATGATAATAATAATAACAACAACAATGTCTTTATTTCTGGAGAGGCTCATGTCGTAATACCTACTCTTCTACCTAACCACTTAAATATTTACATTTACATAATTACAATTGCGGCGATTCGGCGGAAATAATGGTAATTGACATTCCACGCCACTTACGAAAGTGCAATGATGGTATTAAGTAATGGAAATGTGTTGCACACAAGTGATGAAACATAAAATATGAATGCATTTTCATTGTCAATTTTCTGAACCATAAAGTTAATATGATGAGATATAAAGAGAACCCTTGTGTCTTATTTACAAGAAAATCGTGGCAAATCAATAACTTTACTTCCGCAAAATGTCAGAAGTGATCTCCTACAGCCGAATGCCTTTGTGAACAAATTGCAAAGAAAGGAGAGCAGATTTTACTTATATATATATATATATATATATATATATATATATATATATATATATATGGGGTGCAAGACTAGGGACTATCACGGCTAACGCCTTAAGCGATTGAATAAACCTACGAAAGCCTGAATCAGGATGGCGGCTTACGGCCGCAACACATGTGAAATGCCCAATGGGAAGAAAGTAAGATTAAAGGAAAAGTATAAAGGCAGAAGGAAGGTATAAGGAGTTGAATGAATTATGAAACTGGGGAAAGTGTGTGTGGTGGTGGGGGGGGGAGGAGTGATGATTATATGAATACAAAATTTGTCAAATACTTAACTGTAATTTTTCTAGTCAAATGCACAAAATGGCTGAAGTCTAGAAGATTTTTTTTTATTTAAATTTCAAAATTCATGTAGTATATGACTTAGTGTAGGGATCACAGGATTTTGAAAATGTGCACAGAATTCACTTCTCCCCATAGCACGTCATATGCAGTTTCAACTGTTTTTTGACGCAAAATAAATAAAAATAAAAAAAAAGATAATCTGTAACAGAAAATGACACAGGAACAGAAAGCAGGTAGATGAACTAGATTAATACAACGTAGCAAGAAAAATCACACAAAACAAACAGTGAAAATATATTAAATTTATATAGTATTTACTTATATACCAATTATGTACTTGTTAACTTGACTCCGTTTGTCTTCTCATATTCCCCCTCCCCATAATTCCCTTTCATAATTCACTCATATGGTTCCCACCGTAAGGAGGCTGTCACAGTGTAACCGATTGTGACCACAATTTCGGTCGGCCGACGTCGGATGTTTCCGTCAGATATGCTCGATTCGTTCAAATATGTACTAGTAACTGGAAATGGTCATATTGAACTCAAAATCTCTCTTCCGACGGCGTCCGGAAACATCGGCTGTCGGACGAAGATGTTTCGTTTGAATTTGTCGGTTCATTCGTCTGAAATCAGTTGGAGAGTCAAGGCCATCTGTAATATCAAGGCTACTTCCAACACATGTAGAGGGTGTTGACCGAGCCTCTTGCAAATGTTACAAACAATGAACTGCGGAACTATGGGGATATTCGGCCGAATTCCGGTGCAGCATTCCGATGCATTTCGGATGAATTCGGACAATTTTGCTCGCAGTTTTCCGGTAGCGAGCGACGGATATTTCGACTGCACTCTGACCGTAGTCTAAGGCTACGGTACTAGAACATGTAGCGACATTCAACTGTTTTCATTATTTCATCGTCACCACGATCTTCTCGATCCAAGTAAGTTATGCAGCGACTATCGAACTCCGTATTCAAGGCAATGAGAAGCAATAACATATCAGTTAAAATTGAAGATAATTATTCTGTTTCAAACAGATGAAATATTCCCTTGTTTAGTTCAAATCTTATGTGTTGAAGTAAAAATTGCAAGACGAGTGTAAATTACTAACGCGGTTGATCTATGTTGAGTATGGCGCTCACTTTCTCGCAGAGAAACAAAAATATCAGCTGATCAGCAACAGAACGTGCAGATACTTCCATTACTTCACTGTCGTGCTTTTAATACATGTCTGAGAAGTCAGACGGTATTTCAAGAATCTGTTCTTATTACAATCCGGCAACAAATGATGGACTTGCTTGGTTCTAAAAATTGAGGAGTTATGTTTAGTCGCTTATAAAACTAATAATAATGAACTTACAAAAAAAATTAAGGACATTCGATTTTGAAGCTCAATCCTTCCTAGTTATGATGTGAATAAAGCTCTTTTCCCAATTACAGTTTTGAACTGATTCTATTTTGAAAGTATGATGTTGAGTTGGAAGTAACCGTTTTTAAAACTGAACTGTTCAGCAATTCTTATTGAATGGTAAATATATTTTGTGCTAGCCATTTTGAAAATTGTAAACCTTTCCGTCGTTAAATCAGAAGTTTTGTATGCAAAATGTTTGGCACGTCCTATTAGTTTTCTGCGGAGTCAAGCACTAGTCAGTCATTCTCGAAGGTTTACGATCCTCGTCCCATTACGTCCGACCTTTGCACGGAGATCGGGTCGGGAGACGGTTCATGACGTCACATCCGGTGTGCTCCGACAGTCATTTGAGATATGACGGTGTCCAGGTTGCGACAAGTCATGTGCTTCTTTTGAAATAAAGGGACAAGCGATCGGTTGTATTCATAAAGATTTTGATGAGTCATCTTGGCTCTTCCCTTCCCCCGTCTAGGGACCGGTTGGCATTATGTCCCCAGAAAGTCTTTTGCATATCTTCGTCGTCCATTACTCGTTCAATTTATGTCTCGTGCATTCATCCGTTATGTCTTAATAGTTCGGCAGTGTCTTTGTAAATGGTCTAATGCAGTTTTGTCGGGAGGAATTCCCGGTGGTAAAAAATACGCATGAAGGAAGACTTGTAACCTGACATGCAGTTATGTTTCATATACGTTTAGACCGGAAGCCTGCAAAAAATCACATATAATAGGATGAATTTTTCGGGACGACAACCGGTGTAACGTGAAACCAAAATGCAAATATTAAGATATGTGCTTCGCTCGTAATTCTGAAGACTATTTATTTGAAAGTGCATAAAAATATTTTTGAGGGGTGACCTAATTCTTATATTTTTGTTGTTGTTGTCAAATAAATCGCGTGTCACATTTTCATGACAATACTAGGTTTTATACGAACCTCAGATCGGTCAAAAAGGTTTTTCGCGAGTTTAATTATGAATAATTTTAGCCTACTTAATGAATTCTCATTGACACGTTTAAAACAATATTAAGTTGTACTTTAATAATACAGTTAGACAATAAGCGTTTAATCTGTAAAGCCATTTTCTCTTGCTCAGATTGCAAGAATAATCCATTTGACCCCAGCTCAAATTATGCTTATTTGTTTCTCTACAAAAATTATTTTCGTGTAATGTCCTTCTTGTATCATGGATTATCTCTAGGTTAATAATAATTCACTATTTCTTGGAAATGTAAGAGTTCCTAATTTTGTTGTACAGTAATAACATATATCATTTATCAACATCAGTTATATTTTCATTTTGTGTTTTTGCAATAAGCATCTGTGGCATGACTGGTTGTATACCTAAGAATTAATCTAGTCACAGTGATTATATCCAAACATTTTATTAAATGTTTGTAGAGTTCGTATATAAAATTTGCCGAACAACTCCGTAAACTTGTCTCCAAGGTTATGCTTTCATGCAAGCATCTTAGTAATGATGAACACATTTGCTTACAACTCGCAAATTTTCAAAATTAATAATTGTTATTTCCATCTCAAATATTTAAATTTTCATAAAGTCATGTTTATTCGTAAAACTAAATTAATGTTTTTGCTAAAGTCTTCCTAAAAAGCTTACAGTGCAAAGAACGATGCACAAGAAAAACGTCTAAGTGAATATTTTATGCTAATACATGAGTTTGAATTATTAAGACGTTACAATGAGCACTTATTGATGATTATAATAGAATACGAAAAAATCTATATTACTCGCTCTAATGTAAAACGATTAAACAGTTTGCACTTCGGAATTGAATACACGAATATGAATTTTATGACGTCATGAAAATGAAACAATGATTTATGGCATGGAACATAACATGCACGCTATTTCTTACAGTTCATCTTTATTCCTTCCACACTAATTAACACATTTTAATGTGAATTACATGAACTTACCCTCTTCGGAGAAATAAGTACCACATCCACAAGGGATTGAATTGGATAATAAATTAAAATAGAAGGAATATTGCTCAATTATAAACTTTTAAACTACATTACTAAGTTTAAATAGAAGCATAAATTGATGGAAAACTAAACTCTGACGATATGATAGGACTTTTGGTTGGTTAGTTGATTAGTGATTCCGGGCGCGTCAACAGCTTAGGTCATTAGTCCCGTAAGTGTAGCGCATCTCTTTTCCTCGGGAGATGGTGATGATTATCCCCCTCTGAAGGGCGAGATCCGGCGCCGACCTCCCGTCGGCTAGCGGGGTTTCCCCCTAACCAGAACTCTCCCACCAGCAGGGCACCGCCCCAGCCGTGACAAGCTCTAAGCTCCCGAACGGTCTCCCAGAATATGTGGTAGAGTAAGGCATGTTAGTGTTAGTGTAAGTGTGTGCGTGTAAGGGGAGAGGTTGGACAAGGAACAGGAAGGACAGATCGCGCGCAGTCCGTGGCCCGTTTGGTACGGTACTGCTCCGGCATTCGCCAGCTATTGATCGGAGAAACCACGGAAAACTATCGACCAGAGCAGCCGGAAGCTAAAATTCTCCTCCAGACAGCGACTGAATTCAACCTAGCTGAAAAGCTAGTGTCAGAAATCCTGCTGCCGTCGGGACTCGAATCTAGGACCTTCCGGTCAGAGGTACTGCAGTGACATCAGTTGATGCCCTGAGCCACCGCTCCAGGTCATTCGGGGAGTCGCTTCCACGTAAATGTAAATGTAATATATACAGTGTAATTGTGTGAAAGTTGGCAACAGCTTTTGCCAAAACAAAACGAAACTACCCTAAATGGAGTGTGAATACATTTTTTTATCCGACTAATATTTTTCAAAAGTTGTCACGTTAGCTCTTCTTTTTAGCTGGCCAGCATTTACACCGCATTCTACGTATATATTCTCATGTTCAATGCGTTTACGATATATTCGGTGTCATATGATGAGGAAGAAAGAGGCTTCGGTTAAAATTTTTGTTATTCCAAGACCCCATTTTACACCGAAACGACTGCCGTATTTCTGCTGGAAGGAACGAACATGTTTTATTTCTTTAAATATGTAAAGATAGTTCGAAAATAAATTATGGAAACAAATGAGTTTTACGTCTCGGAACTTTGAATTGTTTTGTTGTCAAATTTGATCGCTGAGTTTACGAAACATTTTTAGAAAGTGAAGGAAAATCTTACGCCTCCAATTTTTCCTTCAATTAGATTTTTCCTTCATTTAGAGGTCCTTTGACAAGATTTATGAAAAATATAGACGTTACAATTATGAACGTTAATTTAGTTTGTGTACTGTTTACCTCGGGTCTATCACTAACTTCAGGGGGCAAAAACCTTTTGGGGTTGTTGTTGATGGGAGATTTTAAACTAACTAGTGGCCTGCAAAACCATCTATTGAACAAGCGCAATCACAAGCCTTGGAACAACGTAGCACTCACATTGCATAAAAACAACTAATAAAATATTCTCGTATAACTGCAATATCAAGAGTATAGATAATTATATCATCACCAATAAGATAACCCGGTTGTCCTAATTCTGTTTGAATTAAAATACTTAGGGATGCACCTACTATACCTGCTCAGGCTCCAAAAATAAAATATAAAGTTCCAATGTCTATGATTACTAGAAAATAATCACCGTTGCGATAAAGTGACTGAAGATTAGGCGATAGATTGTAAATCCAAGAATACAAAAAAAAAGCTGCAGTTCTGAGTGTCCTCTTCCTTATAGACGTTCTGCCGCTTGTCTTCAGTTATGGCGTGAGCGGATATACACTGAAAGTGGGAATTCAGTTCTTACGTGCAGTATGAATATAGGAGGATCACTCAATGATTGATTGATTTTGTCGTATTTCCGGGCGCGTCAGCTGCTTCGATCATTTGTCCCGTTAGTGTAGTGCATGTTTTCCCGGGAGATGGCGGTGATCTTTTCCCGCAGGATGGTGAGATCCGGCGCCGACCTAACGTCGTCTAGTGGGGTTTCCCCCTAGCCAGGACTCTCCCACCAGCGGGGCACCGCTCCAGCCGAGACAAGCTCTAAGCTCCCGACCGGTCTCCCGGAATATGTGGTAGTGTAGTGCATGTTAGTGTAAGTGTGTGTGTAAGGGGAGAGAATAGGACAAGGAAGGGAAAGGAAAGATCGCGCGCGATCCGTGGCCCTTTTATTGGGGTACTGCTCCGGCATTCGCCTGGTGATGATCTGAGAAACCACGGAAAACTACCGATGAGAGCAGCCGGCCGCTAGAATTCTCCTCCAGACACCGACTGAATTCGACCTAGCTGAAAAGCTAGTGTCGAAAATCCTGCCCCCGTCAGGACTCGAACGTAGGACCTCACGATCAGAGGCGCTGCAGTGACATCAGTTGATGCACTGAGCTACCGCTCCCTTTATCACTCAATCAAATAGTTCTTTGTTTTTTTCAAGTCATTATATAATCATCATTATTTTCCGATATTTCCCGAGTTCCTAGATTATCGTAAATTAGTTATCGATATGTTTGGTATTTTTCATGAATTTCTCTGTATCTAACAAAACCGTGTACACAATTCTCACGGCAGAAAGCTGGGTAGATTTTTTTTAAATTTCTGTGCGCATTGGGAATTAGTAAATTGCGATAAAGAACATTAATTTACGATGTATCTTCTGGAAGATAGACAGAGGGGAAGAATAACTCGCTTGCTGATGCAGGCCAGGAGTTGCATGTCTGCCAAGCCATAATTCATAGTTCCCTCACACGCTCAGAGCGAAGCTGAGAGCAAGGTTTCCTTCTTTTTACGTATTCTCTACTTGTTTTGGCTTATTGGGAAAGATTTATCGTTGCACTTACGACCATTCCAGAGACACTTCTCAAGCAAGTGAGAGAAACCGAGACGTTTCTTCTGAGACCCATGACTGGCTCTCATGGAAATAAAAAGCCTATCGCGATCCGCCACTGGCAATACAGACGGTATTGTGACACGTTTCTTAAATAATTCAGGGAAAGAAGCGAATTGCTTTGAGCGCATGGTTATTTAAAAATATGAATGAAGTGTTTTGAAAGGACTTTGAATTTTCCTTATAAAATAATTATAAAGAGAATTATCAATATACATGTTTTTATTCGGATTATGTGGATTCGGTGGTATAACAGTCAGCGTACCGGACTGTTGTACCCGTGTTTGCGGGTTCAAACCCGATGGAAGCCGTGGATTTTTAAGGGCGAAAAAATCCTTCGTACGCCTTCCTTCGGAGGGAGGTAAAGCCGGCTATCCCATGTAGTAGATTTACTGCATGTAAAAGATCCCGAAGCCTAAAAGAAGCCTCTGAGCAAAATTGAGATCCGCCTGTTTCGTCGCCCAAGATAATATCTCCTTTCTCCGCTAGATGGTGAAAGGAGCGTAGCGAAGTTTGCGTGGTCAAACGGAAGAGCGGGCCTGATGGCCCGGGTCTCGCCACGTAAAATAAGGCATTAACTAACTACCCACCTAGATAGTCAATTAGACGTGGGTTGTTTCATGGTACGAAACATCAATTCTCATTTAAGGCCCTCGCTATTTCTCCCAAATATTCGACTTTTATATTTTTGAAAAAAAAAAAAAAATATTGCAGACCAAACAAAACAAATTCAAACCATTAAACTTGTGGGATGAAAGCAGATCCACATTTATTCCTGACGCAAACTTCCTCTTTTAGACATTCACTAGTATTTCCCCTATCAAGTCAGGAATATATGTTTCTTTCTAATTGTATACAATTAAGCTTCCTACCGATCATCTGCGGAAAAGATCTCAAATTAATTCAACAAAACCAAAGAACGTCTCCTTCCATTTGCACTGTGCGATGTTTCGTACCATCGTTAAATATCAAATAATGTTTTTTTACGAGGAAGACTGAATATCCATCATGGGAACCCGACGAGGTTCCGCACTCATCAAGTACTGTAAGCCTCTTACTCACTAAACTCACAAACTCTATCGAATCAACATAGTTCCACCCCGGGACCACATACGCATTACTTCAGAGTGGTGTTGATTGTTTTTGGCTTTTCTACATTCTATCTGTTTGTCCGTATTTGTTACTGGCGAGCGAGTTTAGCTCAGGTTAAATCCATCACCATCTCGTTTTTTCTGTCTCAGGATTGTATCAATGTACTCTGTAGTTGCCATGTCTGACTTTTTTCAGCATTAAGCGAATAATTCGCAGTTTCCTTATTATAATCTCAAATAATAATAATAATAATAATAATAATAATAATAATAATAATAATAATAACAGTAACAGTAACAGTAATAGTAATAATAAGAGTTGTGGTATTTATAGATCAGTAAGTCAACAAAATACCGAAAAATACTGCAACAAAAACTAATTTTACTTGGAATTGAAGATATGAATTTAAATGTTACCTCGAAACGAATATAAGACAAATTTGTATGCTTAATATTTGCAGAGTGTTATTGATGTGCAAACATCTAACTAAAATAAATATTACGTTTGTAGGTAAAATGTAATCTACATCACTCGTTTTCGTGATTCAAGAATAAACCTTTCCCTGCTTCCTTCCTTATGCCGACTTAAAATACTCACCTGAACTATCTTTCCCTTTGCCTCTAATTCTTTGCCAGTTCTTTTTAAAACTGTCATTTTTCTAAAAGACACTTTTCATTACTGTTCTCTCGAAAATTATCTTTTATCTATACTTTCCTTCTTTAGTGCAATGCGTCCTCTCCATTCCGTTTCTATTTATCAATATATACGTTATAACTTCTACCTTGTAAACTCTGACGATACTGTAGCTTAGTTTATATTTTTGATACCAATTTTTTTTGTTAGTTTTTTATGTTTTGTAACATGTATGTTTTCATTTTCTGTTTTTCTTGCTTCATGATTTACTGTCCATATACGTATTATTTTGATGACTATAATTTTGTTACTTGCTTCCTGTAGAGTGTTGTTTGCTAGAGACTATGCTTTTTAACCCTTAACTGGTGACGTGCGGTCTTTAAGAAACCTGAGGAAAAATAAAGTCATATCTCCCTCTTTTCACGTGTCGCAGGAAGTGTGTGTTTAGAGTACTTTCTTATCTCTTTCTAAACAACAATCATACGTGCAGTAGCGGATTCAGTTCCCGCCATTCTCCCTTGGGGTTACTGGAAATTTTGGAGCGGTTTAGCAGACCCCACCAAATTCAGAGCGGTCTCGCAGACCGTATAACTTTTCTTGCGACTACGAAGAACGCACTGGATGATTTCGGAGTGTGTTTTTGGAGCATCTTACTTTCGATGGTACAGTTAATCAGTTGGTAATGGAAATCGCTATTAATGTTTACAGTAATGTGGAGGTCGATTTTGACTTTGAAAGTAAAAACAATACGAATAATCAAAAGGAAGTGCATAAAGAACAAGATGTTGAAGTAGAAGAAATAGAAATATTAAAAGAAGTAGCAGCAGAGGAGAAAGAAGGAGAAAGTGATATGAATTCCACAACAGTTTCGACAAGAGATGGTACTTCCAAGAAAAAATCTGGGGAAAAAAATTGAACAAGTGGTTTCAAAAATAGTTGATTGACGCATTTTGCAGTTTTATTATTGAATAATTTTTCATGTAACAGTACATTTTTGAATTTAAAAACTTATTTTTACCGTTGTGAAAAATGAAGCCTTTTACCGTCTTTTTTATTATACCGTCTTTTTTATTATGATGTACAAAACTGCTAATTCAAAATGAAATGAAACGCTGAAAATATTCTGACAAAACTTTCGAGGTCTCACAGACCACACATCATCAAAAACAGAAGTTGGAAGACAGGTCACCAGTTTATGATTAATAAATAAGAATTTCCCTTACGTGCTGTATTTCGCCGCGGATCTCAAATACCCTGAGGTCCTGGGTCGGCGGCAGGATTTTCGACACTAGCATTTTAGCTAGGTCGAATTCAGTCGCTGACTGGAGGAGAATTCTAGCGGCCGGCTGCCCTGATCGGTAGTTTTCCGTGGTTTCTCCGATCAACACCAGGCGAATACCGGAGCGGTACCCTAACAAACTGGCCACGGACCGCGCGCGATCTGTCCTTCCTATTCCTAGTCCTATCCTCTCCCCTTACACACACACTTACACTAACATGCACTACACTACCACATATCCCGGGAGACCGATCGGGAGCTTACAGCTTGTCCCGACTGGGGCGGTGCCTCGCTGGTGGGATAATCCTGGTTAGGGGGCAATCCCATTAGCCGACGGTATGTCGGCGCCGGATCTCACCATCCAGCTGGGGAAAATCACCGTGATCTCCCGAGAAAAAACATGCACTACACTACCGGAACTAATGACCAAAGCAGTTGACGTGCCCAGAAACACGAAAATATCAATCAAAGACCCTGCATATTCGCCCACGTGGTTTTCCGGGGCCACGCCTTCTAGCGTAAACGAGCACCGACTCTGTGTATTCTCTCGTGGAGATATGGAGCAATTTTATGTCCAGTTTTCGAGACCTTACTGCACAGGACCTCAAAGACCCTGCATATTCACCCACGTGGGTTCCCGGGAATCATCAATCGAAATGCTTCAATTGCCGAAAGGCAGAGTCTTCTCATAATCTGCCTTAATACAATGGGTCATCACTGTACCATAGGTGTATTGGTCTAATCATAGAGACGCTCCAATTCGCTCTATTTAGTACATTTACGCAGCTAAAGTTAGTTCTAGGAAATCATTCGAAATGCTTCAATTGCCGAAAGGCAGCGTCTTCTCATAATCTGCCTTAATACAATGTCATCACTGTACCAT
>BLKR01010273.1:0-62145 GCA_011170035.1 Teleogryllus occipitalis
GATTACATCGCACGCAGAGATAAGTTCTGTGCAATTTTTATATTAGTGTCTTATATTTGATATTTTGAATTGGTAGGTACAAGATTTTTTTACGAGCACATGGCTTAATTCTACATCCATCTTGGTGCAGCAGAATAGCATAGTTTCATGTGCGTGCAGTGCGGTTTACCAGTGGTTAAAGGTTAGTAATATCCAATTACATTGCAAGTCAATTGCATTATGCCAACATACTCCAAGATGTGCAGTAGATTACATTGTATGGCTCACTTTTATCTTTTTTTTACACTAACGAGTGCCACAGTCGTTTGTATCTTGGCCCATAAGAATTTCGAAATTCCTGTTATTTGCATGTATTAAGATTTTAAGTATTAAATTTTAGTTCCAGTAACATTAAATCCTCAATGTTCATGAATGTCTTTTTATTTATTTTTTAGGGCTAAAAGTTATTTTTGTAATGTTAGATAATCTCTTAAAAATTTTTTCTTAAGATTCTATTTCTTTTAAAAGTTTCTTTTTCTCTTCAAATTCTTTCTAATATATTTTTATTTGTTATTCTTCAGACCTAAATTAACTGTTTTCACTCTATTTTGCGGTTATTTATAATATAAGCATGCATTTTTGCAACAATTTTATTTCCCATATTTTGTTTTGATAGGTTCAACCTTCATTCTGCCTACATCTTGGTGCATTTAAATAGCGCAGAGGGACTTGAAATAAAGGTTAGTTTAGAGATATATGTTCTGATTATTAAATATATATTCAAGATAAAATTCTGCAAATTAAATAGCACTATGTATTATGATTTTAAGAATTACATTTTAGTTCTATTAACATTAAATCCTCAATGTTCATAGATGTTTTTTTTATTTAGGACAAATATGCCACGTAAAAGACCTCTTACACTGGAAAGAGAAGACAGAAGAAAACGGGAAAGGCGGGCTCTGTCAAATGAACATGCATGTTCAAGCAGATGAAACGCATGGCATCCGTCGCAATAGAAGTGCAAGCAGAGACCTTCCACTTAGTTATGATGCTGCCAGAATATATAAATCTGACAGTGAAGTTCCATTGTTCAGTGTTGGTGGAATGTACTATAGATGTTGTCATTGTTCTGCAAAACTTTTCCGAGGTGAGCAGAATACTTCTATATGTTGCCATAAGGGGAAAATAAAATTACCACCAATTGCCGTGCCTCAGTTTCTTAGAGAGCTAATCGAAGCAAATGGTTCGACAACAAGAAATTATCTTGAAAACATACGGCAGTATAATAATGCTCTGGCTTTTGCATCTGTTCAGTTAAATGCTGTTCATTTATGAGGGTCGGGGCCTTATTGTCTAAAAATTCATGGACAGATATATCATGCTGTTGGGCCTTTGATTCCAGAAAATAACATTCAGCCATTATATGCAGGTTTATTCATTTTAGATGCAAGTGAAGCCGTAAAAAAAAACGTATAGATAGGCATGAAAATCGTTTTTGATATATTATGCAGAATTTATAGGAAATTATTCTCCATATAAATCCTTATGCTCAGCTTTTTCAACACATGAAGGACATTACGGATCATGTTCAAAATATGGAGCTAAAATTCTCCTTGGAAAATTCATTTGATAAGCGTCGGTACAATATTCCAGTATCGGAGGAAATAGCTGCAGCCTTTATGTTTGATGAGGGGGAGAAACCAGGAAAATTTGACTTCGTAGTAAGATCAAAAAGCTCAGAGAGAATTTCCATTATATCGAACATGAATCCTCATGTTGACCCTATGAGCTATCCACTCCTGTTTCCCTGTGGTGAATCAGGATGGCAGCCAGGCATTCAGCATGTTGATATATATAGAACTGCAGTTAGGAATTCAACAACACAACTGCGGTACTATTGCTATCGTTTGGCAGTTCATGACAATTTAAGTTTACTACATTGGAGGGTGGTATGCATTCTCTTTTTAAATTACCAGTTCCTATTCATGAATCATCTGTGGCCAAAATCAGAGAAGATTCTGTGGAAGCAAAGGTTTTACAAAAAGCATCACTAATTATTTGGGATGAAATATCAGTGGTTTCCAAAAATGTTCTAATTGTCTGTAATAAATTATTACAGAATATCATGAAATGTGATTTGTTGTTTGGTGGGAAAGTTATTCTGTTTGGAGGAGATTTTAGACGGACCCTTCCAGTTATTAGACGTGGTACCCGTTTATCCATTGTTGAAAACTGTGTAAAAATTGTTTATTTTGGAAGTTCATTAAAAAAAGAAAACTTACAGAAAATATTAGAGCAGCTGCTGATCAAGAATTTAGTGAGTGGTTATTAAAATTAGGAAATGGAACATTGTCATCTCACCACTTACAAGATGAATTGGTGGAAATACCTTCACAGTGTATATGCAATTACGATGACTTAATAAGCAATGTATTTCTTACCCACAAAATTAATGAAACAAATATTGACGCTCTAACAAATGTTGCAATACCGTGCACAAAAAATGACTATTGTTCAGAAATTAATAAAGACATTGTTGAAAATTTGGTGGAAGGTCCTTCTAAAACATATTATAGTATTGACTGTGTTGAAAGTGAAGATCACTCCTCTGCCCAGTTATATCCTCTAGAATTCTTGAATAGTTTAACTCCATCAGGTCTCCCACCTCATATTCTTACACTGAAAATTAAGACAATTGTGATGTTAATAAGAAATTTAAATGTTAGAGAAGGTTTGGTAAATGGAACGCGCATGATTGTGAAGGCATTGCATGACCTCTGTATTTCTGCAGTAGTTATTGATTCAGGGAAGACCGTTTTAATACCCAGAATTCAGTTATGTCCTTCTGATTTAAGCCTTCCATTTATGTTGTGTAGAAAATAATTCATAGTGTAGACAATAAGAATTGTCTTCACTATGACTATTAACAAGTCACAAGGACAGACACTTGAGCGAGTTGGTATTTATTTACCTACGCCTGTTTTCTCACTTGGCCAGCTATATGTAGCATTTTCACGAGCAAGGTCGTTTCGAAATGTGTTCATTCTGTTGTTGAAGGACCAATTCAAAGAAAATGGCAAGTTATTCACTCAAAATATTACATTGAGGGAAGTGACCTGAAATTTTATTTGTTTGTTAAATTTAATGATGTTAATTTTATAGTGTGTACATTTCATAGTGTATAAATTTTATTTTTATTTGTGTATTAAATTCTATTTATTTTCTTCTCAAATTAGTATTTATTTACCTATGCCTGTTCCACATTTATTTAGCATTTTCACAAGCAAGGTTATTAATAAATGTGTTCATATCCATTCTTGAAGGGAAGGACCAATTCAATGAAAGTGGTAAGTTATATTCACTCGCGAGCAAGAAAGGCTTTATTTATTTATTGTGGCAATTTTTTTTGTTTGTTGGTTTTTATAGTTTATTTTTAGTGATAGATTTTTGAACATGGATTGTAATTTTCAATAATAAAGGTTATTGATATTTTGTCCTGTTATTGATCGTGTTGGTCAACATTATCATGAATGTTATTGATATTTTGAATTGATTTATTCTTAAATTATTGTATTTGGGAAGAATTAATTATATCAAGTCCCATTATTCATACATTTTGATTTGTTAGTGTCCTACAGAGAATTTGAGTTAAAGAAAATTAGTACATTCTGCTGTGATAAAACTCTTAAATTACAATATTGAATTAGATGCAGTGGCTAAAAATTTTATAAATAAAAAAAGGAACTTCCAGTATAAATAAAAGAAAATTGTAATTAAGGGAATTTTAAAAATATTGAACTCCGTGCGAATTATTCGCACGGGCACTACTAGTAGTTAAAATTAAAGTAATTGTTTTTCATATCATTCATTCAATCTTTCGCGTAGTCCATAGTTGGTGTGACACGTGTTCATTAATTTCATCAATTCATTAATTTAATTTTATTAAATTCAAGCAGAAATTACGCATGTAGATTTTTCAAAAAAATGTACATGACCTTTTTTAAAGAGCTAATTTTGTACAACAGACTTTGTATGATACAAAAATATCTATCTTCAATTTTGTAGTTTTAAATATTTTTTTTGTAATTTTCGAGTCGTGACCGACCGCGCGCGGTTGAAAGACCCGCCGCCGAGCTATGTCAGGGGGGCATCACCGCCCTCGGCCAGAGTGAAAGGCGACTGTTGCGGGCCGGCCGGGGCTGACCGCGCGCGGCCGTCACGCATGAACAAGCGGGTAGGGACTCGCCACCGCCCTTACTCCGCAGCTAGTCGGCGGGCCGCTAGCCCGAGCGGGCTATAAGAGGGCCCCGACCCGACGGACGGACTGATAGCGACGGTGTTGGCAACGGTGTTCTGGCGAGTGGTGTGTAGAATGGTGATTAGTGATAACGACGACCTGTGCTACGGAAACGGAACTCTCTGGTGGATATTCCACGACTCGGCTGTGTATGGGACTTCTACTGGACTACGGTGAAACGGCTTTGCAATTGGCACACTCTACAGGTTATTCGGAACTTTGGCTATTGTACACAGGATTCTCATTATTGTACCTGGATATTGAGTAAAAAAACATTTTATGAAGTTTTGCCTTTGTTTGGATACTACATTTCGAAAAATCATGGTTTTCAACGATAATGAGACTTACACAATTCTCTTAACCGTCTTTGGCGCTATTCAACAAAAAAATTAATAAAACAATTTGGGGCCATTTTATTTTGAACATTTTTGAAAATGTCCCAGGAGCTCCATGTAATGTCCCTCTTCCCACACACAAAACTCAAATTCAAGGTTTCAAATTCCCGGGGGTCGCAACATCAGCCAGAACGATTGGGGAATAGCAATTTTGAAGAAAATCAGCAGAACGGTTTATGTGCTAGCATTGTGCACAGACGGACGGACGGACGGACGGACGTTTTGCCGTCAATCAATTTTTCGATATGAAGGACGCACAAAACGGATTTTGGCTACATCACATGTTAGAAAGTTCCTTTTCTATAGTTAACAACTGGATTTATCCACATTTTCATTACCAGGACCCGGCAATAAAGAGTTTTGCTGTCGAAAATTCGTTTTCCGGCGCACGATTACAATACTTTTTCTTTTTTACGTTAGTAAGGGCGAGAAAGTAAAAATGTATCTACCTGCGTATACAATTATTTCAGGGCGAACAAAGACACCAGTGATCTTCAAAACATTGGGAGCAAATAATTCCTTTACTGTTCCGGTCAAAGAAGCATATGTTTCCACAGATGTGGAAACCATTCCACAAAGAAGCATATGTTTCTTTGTAATTTTCCAATTTCGTCACAGCCTATTTATCATCGGAACTTCGTGAGCAATTAGATGCGCGGTTGAAGATTCGGGATGTTTCCCGGGAGACATACAGTGCTGTAGTAATACGCCCTCAAATTACGTAAATTAAAAATTTGCGTTTTTCGTTGTTTCCGAAAGAGTGGACTTTTCTTCCGCAATATGTAGGAACATTCTAAGCTCTTCGACTGGGAAGCACAATCCTTGGTAGGTTGTACAAGTGAAATCGTTAAGAAACTGATGTGTAGAAATAAAGCATATCCGAGCAAAATGTGATAAACATTTTTCATCTAATTGAAGACATGGTGGTATGTTTTTTCCACATAAAATTACTCCACCGCTATGAGTAACCTATGGTTCAACTCTTTGAAATATTGGAACACGAAAATATGTAAACTTTTTATATCTGTGGAATCTGAGAAAGTTTCCGATTAAATATATTAACACAATTTTTAAAAATCACTTTTATTTTTGAAGTTATGAATTGGGAAGATGTTATGAGTTAGTGTTCTGGCTGCGCGCCACTTTGAATGGGCGCGAGAAGACCCGGCAGCGCGCGCTCTATGAAGTGCTGCTAGCGTCAGCGGACTTCCTCGAAACTCGAGCTGCAGCGGAAGAAACGCGTCTGACTGCGTTACAAATTTCGCCGCCGATTAAACGCCGCACATTCCGTTGCAGCGACGCTCGCCTGCCGCGCAAGTCTGGACGTACTCATAACGCAACACATGACAAGAAACTTCCGCTGCGGCCAATCCGAGTAGGCTGCGGGAACCTTAACACCTTTGCCATTCAACAAAACACGGATGACGGTGCTAATTTCCATAGGCCGCATATGCAAGAAAGCAAAGAATTACTGCTCGGTATATCTAAAAAAATTTAAAATTAATTGAACAAAATTCAAGAGATTAATTTGTAATAACGTGGAAGATAAGACTATGCTTTCTAATTATACTTCGGCATAAAAATGCTTCAAATATGACAGTATTTTTTCCAACAATGGAATAGATAATATTTCATAATATACTGATCTAGCTAATTCTTCACACAGAAATAAACTACTCAAACAAATATTCTTCGCAAGGATGTTTGCCACCCGGTAAAAGCTCAGCTCGAGAGGAAGCAGTGGGAAGAATATATTCCACTTTCTTGGTTTTTAATTCCTAAAAGTTTCGTCTAGCGCTATAAATGCGAATTTGTAATCCACCTTTTGAGAGAGGACAGAAAATAATAGGGTGAAATTCACAGGAAGTTTAAAATCTCACAAACTCCATCGAAAAATGCAATGAGAGACACTCCAGAGACTCAAAGGAATCAATGGATGGATCTTGGATCAATTTAAAAAAAAGGAAAGTTCGCCTTCAAAAAATGTTACTCCTATAATTGTTTTTTTACTAAATATGTTTTAGTGCAACCTCGCCATATTTATGTTACCCATTCATGTACGAAGGTCACTACAAAAGTAATGCACATAAAATTTTAAAAAATTCATTTTCTTTTCTACGTCTTTGCACTTTACAGATTTCGTAGAAACATTCTTCTCGCTTGAATTCAAATTTAGTTCAATCTGTTTCCGCAAGCATTCCTTTAAGATGGTTGCTGCATCAGATGTTCGTCGGAAGCAACGTGTTGTGATAGAATTTCTGTTCTGTGAGAGAGTCCGTCACAAACGTTCACAAGAGGTTAAAAAATATTTATGGAGATGATGGCGTTATTCGCAGGCGGTGGGCTTCCAGGCTATGTGGTGAATTAGGGCAAGCGAATACTCGGGATCTCCCCCCCTCCCGCAGCGGCAGACCGCGCTCTTCACATTCTCCGGACAATGTGCAGCTCAATCACCTCATTTTGGTTGGAAAACGTGTAATCGTGAAAGAATTGTCAATGAAAGTGGGGGTATACATGTCCTTGTTCCAAAGTGACCGAAGGCTGTAGAAAGAGACGCAGATAAAGTGGAGGCGTGACTTTTTGTTCCTCAAAAATGAACCAACACACTGTAAAAATAGAAAAGTATGGAAAACAAATTGAATGTTTAAAAAATTGTTGTGCATTATTTTTGGAGTGACCCTCCTCGTTGCGCGGCGAGGCGTGGAGGAGGGGCGAGGCGGGACAGGGTGGGGCGGATTTTAGAGCAGGGTGGGGACAGGGTGGAGTGGTAGGAAATTAATACTGGAAGGAATGCAAATAGCATTTTTTCTATTGTACACTACAGATTGAATGAATTCTTATTACTGTCTAATAGATGACGGTAAACAAATAAATGGGCAACGCCAGGACACTTAAGCGTGTAAAATGTTGCACACGCACACTGAACATACATCGGAGTGAAACATCTCCGCGAGAGGCTTTGCGCGCGCTCGCCTGTGACCAGTGTCACCATAGCGACAGTTGTCATGGCATTCTCCGGCGCGCGCGCGAGCGGGGTGACGGCCGGCAGCCGGGCTGGGGAAGCGAAGAGATAGGCGGCGGAGAAGCGGCGGCGCCTGAGGCGACACAACCGCGAGGGCAAGGTCTGGGCGCTGCGCCCGACGACACAAAGAAGAGGTGACTGCGCGACCGACAGTGAATCGAACAAGAACATACAATTTACAATAGAGGATTCCTGCGATGCACTCTCAGGACACACCATTCAAGATGTAAGAACAGAACCAACAGAATAGCAGCTCGGTATTTGCCAGAGAGACTTGGATAGTCGTAGACATCGATTCCTGATAGTCCGAGATTAGTACTGTGAAAATACGTAATGAAATGCAAACTAATAAAATTGAAAATAAGTGTTGAAGAAAGACGAAAGCAACGTCACTGTGTTATGATGTAATATCTGTATGCTTTAATGAATTTCATGAAATGTATCAAATGAAGTAAACGAAATCTGTGTAAAGTGTGATACAAAGTTGAAGCACGGATGTGTCAGGGGCAATGCGGCATATGTTTGCCCAGAAAGATGGTCCTTAACGAACAAAGTGTCTTGCACGTCATGCAATCTTGTTGACTAGGTGATGCGAGGCCCTAGTTCGAGGACTGTGGCTGCATTTAGAAACGCACGTGTCAAATCCATGTTTTACGCATTTACAGGCAGTAGCATTCGTAGTACAGTATTCGCATACAGTACCCGTAGCATTCGGAATAGCACTCTTAAACTAAGTCCCCGTGCCTGTGATTTTTGTAACAAAATTTAGCAACTTCATTTCTTCTTTTCTGAAGTCTTTTCTATGTCTCGAACCCCAATTCATCACCAGCACTCCCTAACACGTCATAGCTCACTCTCAAATATAAATAATAGTTTCCTTTTGACGCAAGGGTTTCGCACCCGGCAAATACAATGAGGAGTAACAGAGGGGTAGAAGTTGAGTGCATTTTTATCATTTCATTTGCATGAAGGGAGAGGCCAACAGCCCTTCCGTTTCATAACTACTACTACTACTAGCCACAATTAAATCTTACCATTTCTACGATTAGGGAGGACAAATGTTTGACGATATGAGATAATCAAATGTGAGTCGACCGAGAAAAAACGCGGAAACAAGAAAATCATTTTTTTTCAGTCACTCAATGATCCACATTTCCATGGCAACGCTCTGAAAACGAAGACAAATGTACTAGGCATCACAGTGTCTACTGCCACGCACGAACATAACCACCGGATGAAGTCGAAGTCACGTCGCACTGGACAACAAAAGACTGACGCGAACGCGACGCAAGGGGGGGGGCAGTTGCAAGGGGGTAAACGGACGAAGGAAAGAAAGGAGACGGCGGACGACTGACCCAGGGATATTGCTATGACAGGACCGCGCTGTCGGTGGAGAAAACTGCGAAGGATTCTCCGCCAGTCCAAAGACGAGGCGATGCGTGGTGCAGGAAAGACTACTGGAGGCAGGATATGCGCCAGTGGAGGTGGGGTCCGGCGGGTAGCGAGGAAAAGGACGAAAACGCGACCGGAAAGAATTCGCTTCCAAAGTACATAAAGCCTCCTTAGAGCTCTACTTACCGGTCGCCCCTTTTTTATCGTCATCAAACCACACGCCCACCTTGACATTCCTCCAGCTGTCACGAGCACAGTTTTATACATAGAAAGAAAATAAACAAGTTTTTTATAACAAGGTCCGAAGGTCGGATGACTTTCTTGCAAAAAGCCCACCCACGTATCTACCACTGACTACCGTGACTCCGCTTCATGGAAGCGCAGACTGAATGGGCTCAAATGTTCATTGTTTGATAATAATAATAATAATAATAATAATAATAATAATAATAACAAACTAGTGGTCCTACAGAATGGAAGAGAATTTCACGTAGTAGTTTTCTAAATTCCTTGGTGAGGGGCAGCTTTACGGTCTTCCCCCATTCCCTTGCCAATGCCATCTAACGCAGCCCAAAATATATTTCGGCGAAAAATTGAAAAACTTTTAAAATACTAAAGAAGAGTAAAACCTCGTCATATATGGACATTTTCGTCGAAAAATTTAGAGCTGTTTAAAAAAATAAAAAAAGTTATTTTTCAAACTTGCACATATTGCACGCGATATTGCCCATAATCTACTAAAATTAAAAAAGAAACATGTACACGACCCTATTGAGAGAACTAAATATGGAGAATAAATTTCAATTTAAGGAAAAATATCTTCAATTTTGTAGCTGTAGGAAGACATTAAGCTTTTGCAATTTTCCAAATTTCGAAGTGAACAGTGAAAATCGGACCTATGTCACATTTATAAGTGTATTTTACTTTATTATTACAAGAAATGTAAAGAAAAAATTGGAGCCATTATTGAGAAAATATTGAAAATGTCCGGGGGGCTTCAAGTAAAGTACCCCCAAATTTTAAAGAATGTTTTTCAAAATTTCAAAGCATCAACTAGAGCCAGATGGACAGGGGTTTATTCAATTTGGAAAAGATCGTACGCATGGTTCAGGCGCTGGTGGTGTTCAGACGGACAGACGTTTTGAAAGAAAAACCACTTTTTCTGTATCAGGGAACTCCAAAACGTATATTTCCGTAGAAATCTCGGAATCGATTTCCCACAGCATTAGAAAACTTTCTCTATGCTACGTACATTACTTCGTATATTCGTATGTATTCGAGAAAGTAAAACCTTCGTTAACACTTATTGTTTAGGAACTGGCACAATCAAATTTAATGAATGATCATTTTGTTGGAAATTACATTAGACTATTTTGATAACATATTTTTCCCTGTAAAAGTATCGATGAATAATTCTTAGGAACCTACTATTAATCTGCAGTTTTGATCACATTGAAGGTTACGCATGTAAATTAGAACCATTGTTCACAGCGTAATGCGACGGAATTATCATGAAACATAGCCAGAATGAGAATTTGAATAAAATCACAAGCCGCCTTCAGTTCCTAGAAAGAGGTGGGTGAATAAACGCGAAAGTCGAATTTTTATAAATTTTAGGTAACGACGCCTCTTTAAAATCAAAACATACATTTTCTTTCGATGCAATAAACTAAAAAACTCAAAGTGGTAGACGGTCCAGATACATTTATCATGAAAAAATATTTGGGAAGAGAATTTTAGAATTTAATGTTGAGAATAAACGAAATTGCATTTTCACCTCGTCTTCAGAGCTTTAGAAGAGAAAAGAACATGTGTATCAATAAGATTTTATACACCATTTGGCTTTTAGAGGCTCGTCAGTGGAATTGGAACGCTAACTAAATAAAAAAAAGAGCTAAAAATGTAAAACAAAACGGAAGAAGAAAAATTATTTTACCTTGTCAATAATTCAGGCAGCATCGAATCTCATCACCTTGGATTCTCTCTCCAGCGTTCGCCACGTAAATTCCGACACAAAATGAATCGCTGTGCTCCACCCGGTTGCCTTCTCGATTACCGCCTCGCTCGCTATGACACACGACGCTCGATGACTGAGACAGATAACTCCTGCGGCGTCGTCTCAGAAACTAATCGAAAATTTCCTTCGGAAACCCGATCTCCGCATTCTGTGCCTCCGCTGGGTTTATTAGTTTTCTTTTTTCTGAGTAGTAGGTTTCGCTATGAACCAAAAAAAGGCAGCTCTTGGAAGTGATTTCTGATATTGCGAGCGGCCAACGAAAGACGGATGACAGGAGGAATACATGATATCCTTGGAAGTCAGATGTTTCCTATCGATAACACAGTGAAAATTAAAATAAGAAATTGTGAGACAATGCAATGTTATATTGTTTTCACTTGGTCGACAAATTGTTCCGCAAGGAATTTTCACGGCGGCACTACACCTTTTCTGATTTAATTTGTTCACTTTCAAAAAGCACTCCTTTACAAAATATTTCAATGCCATCGCCTACAGTTATTCAATTTTGACAAATAGAATTAATATTACCATACGGCAGTATAATGTAGCATCATCTTCCTACTCTAATTATATTTTCCATGTAAATAATGTAAATAATGTTCGTTGTTAAATTAAGTCAGGATGTAAGACAAAGTAGGTTTAGATTAGTTTGTAAGTATCTAGTTTATAAGCTAGGCCATACGTTAGCTATGTAAACAGAATTTAAAAATAAATATTATTAAATATTGGAGCTGAGCAAAACTACAAGGTTGCGTTCAGTACTGGGAAGTGAAAAATATTGATCTAACATTTAGACACTGATATAAGAATAGAACAATTGCTAGAAAGAGGTACCTTCTTTTATCATGTTTCACTACAACTTACAAACCGCACAGCGATTTCGATTAACACTCTGAAAGGGTACATTGGTAAATAACACACGCCACGTTACGGAGTTAACAGAATATGGGACCCTACAACGCCCCACACGGTTTTTAAATGACAGTATTCACGCTCACGTGTAGTTTCAAATACGTGCCTCTCAGGACGAAGGCATTGAACCAACACATCGTAAACAAACGTACCGCTTTTTTCTTAACAACGTTCTCTGACAGTGGCGGCTTGTAGGATAGTCCCAGTGTGCCATGGCACCACCAACAAAAAGGAAGGAAAAGAAAACTTTCACCACAATCTTCAAAATAGTTTTCTTTATAATAATTCATTTGAACGAGCACTTCGTCCTTCGATCGTCTATCAATACTCTCTTCAAACGCACAGGCCGCAGTACCATCTGTCAGCCTCCAAAACCTCTGAGCCACCTAGGAATTGGCGCGGGGTATGTCCATTTAACGCTGTATGAAGAACTCTGTAGGTTAGTACGCATCTCTTATGGACGGCATGGTGCCACAAGAGAAGTGGCACAGAAGTTCACGTTCTCCTCACTAGAGAGTGCACTAATGGCACTATCTTCATCGCGCAGACTATTTCTCGCTCAGGATGACCCCGATGCCCTGGTATTTCGTACGTCGTGTCGTGTTGTGTCTTAACAATGTTTAAAAACATGATGGTTTTTGACCTGTTTTATTAACATCGATGTTACAATTTTGAAAATCGATGTTTTGTTACCGATGCCGTATCACTAACTGGCACCACCAATAGAATTCCGTACCGGCCGCCACTGTTCTGACCACATCGGCGTCGAACATGGAGTAATGGCCTAATGGCTTAATGGAGTAATCCTTCATTAAGCTAAGTCAGACATCGTCATTCATAGTAAGTCATTGTCGCCGTTAGATGGCCAGGGTTCCCAGACGGCCTTCTATCCACGAGACCGCAGTGTCCAAAATTGCTTAACCTCCGGACCCCAAGGAGCGTGGTTAAGCAATTCGACTACCGACGCCTGATTCCGCATTTATTGATTAGACATTTTACAAATCTTCAAGGGTTTAAGTCAATTGTGACACTCAGAACCTTGACTAAAAACTATAAGAGCTATTCGGTAGCAATTCCTCGAACTCTGAAGAACTTTCTGTCAGTGCCCTCCTTCATTCAAGTTCACTTAGTTCTGTCGCATTTAACATATATCACAATACTCGTACATATCACGATATTTCAAGGCAGAAACAAGCATTTCAGAAAAAGAGCACGGGCTCGTGCTTCTCATCACTGCCAACAACTGGGTAAAACCGTAAACGGGAGCTGAGTTCTCATAATACGACCGTAACTACAGCATGTAGCGCTTCTGCACACTCCCCTCTCCTTCCATTTCTCTTCCAGTGCTGTGGTGCACGTTTAGCTACTACATTAACTTTCATGAAAATTTCCATTTGTATACGTTTCAATAATGCATAGCCGCAGCCATGCCGCGATGCAAGCCAGCAATATATATGATTTGCAATCATATAGAGAGGGCAAGGTCATTACAAGCATTCAGAATAAACTAATGCCTTGGCGTAGGAATATTCATTTATGTATTCTGCTGCCAGCCGATGTTTTAATTTCTTTTTTACATGCACCAATTTCATAGATGCTCACCTTTCTCCTACAACCTGTTTTATTTCCCTGTGGGTGGGTGTAAGGGACGGAGTTCTTCCCGAAGGGAGATTTGCTTATACAAGTAAACCTTGTAATTTGTAGTCTCCGATTTGTTCCCTGAAAGGTCACAAGTAATTTGTTCCTGAAACGGTTTGCTACTGCTTTTTCTGTTTCCATACAGTTGCGGCTGCTCTATACTACGTATACCTCCAATTGGATTTCAAATTCTCGGCACTTCTAATTTTTCAGTTTCTGAACGTCTCGTTATTCGCGCTTAAACAACCGATCATAAATATCGTCACAAGATTAACATTTCATTTAAGTTGCTTTAAATATTTTAAATCATCATATTTTCTGCAATTTTTTAATACCGTTATTGGTAAACAATTATTTTGTTTTGATTGCAATTTTGAAACAATATGAAAACTGAATTTTGATAGAGCCAGAATTAATATATATTTATGCTGATAGAGATTTACCAATTCTACCTCATTATTTTGCTAGTGTAACTTTCATTTTAATCAAAGTTCATTAGTTGTGCTGCAGGAAATATAGGCACAAGTGCCATAAAGTTAAGTGTGATGCAAACTTCTATACCTTTTCAGCTAGGATCTACTCCAAAGTTGCAGCCAACAAACAGCTTCACTTACCTAAAACAAAAGAAACCATTCAGTTAATTACTAAAAATGAAGACTATAAAAACAAATGATCAAGTTGTTTAGCCGATATCAAATAAAAATGAAAGAGGAATAAAATACACAAATTAACACTAGGAACGATGTATATGATCAGGAATAATTTAGTGGTTTGTTTCAATACACACACGAGTGAGTCATTAGTTAAAACTTTTGGTATCTCATAATTTTTTAACTTGGTGACAAATAAGAGAAAACCAAGAAAACAATATTATAAAATAAACTACAAATGTAGCTTTTCTTCTTTTCAAACATCACATACAGTTTTAATTTTTTCGTGACGATAAATTGCTAAAACGTTTCTTCTTCTTTTTAATATTTTATTTTCTCTCGACAGTTCTACTATTCAATACATTTAAACTGCATTATAATATCCTCAAGTTTAAATTCAATACGCATGATCAAACACATCAGTACGGTTTGGGAACTGAAAGTGCTGAACCTAGTAGGACTAAAACCTAGTGGGGTCATTTCATGGAAAAAAGAGGATGTTATGACACGACTTCTTCAAACTTGAATATATTTTGGGATATTGTTGTCATTGATGTCTACTTCATCGAGGTACAATATTAAAATTTTGCAACAGGTTGTTCGGCAACAATACACTTTTAAAATCTATGACTTCTTGTGAACACCGCTATATCCTTTAATTTTTTTCCCCTCATAAAAAAGGTTCTACAAATTCTAAAAATGTGTGAGTATATATAAGATATGTAGTACAATTATTCATTAAATATTAATTTTATATCGTGTTATTCTTGGCATACAACAATAAAAAACTTCTTTAAAACTCAATTACTTGCAAGACAACCTTTTTAAATTTACGAAAATCTGCTATAATATTGTATTCAGATGTTCTAGAAACTATTAAATTTTCTTGATGATATCTTTAAAGGTGCCTATTGGAGAACAACTTCCCTAGGCACTTCAGTTGAATTTTTTATACAGGTTTTACAAAAAGTTTGTTCTCACTGACTGGAATGACACAGATTTTATGAAAATTGAAAAAGTGCGAAATTTTTGTGGGGTCTTCTACAGCTATAATATTGATGAGAGAGACTTTTTCCTTAATGAAACCTTTTCCTTAAAGACAGATCATAAATAAGTGCGTGAACATTTGTAAACGTGAACATTTGAAAGCTAGCAAATTGAAAAAAAGCAATGTTTGCTTTAAACAAAGGCTAGTAAAAAATAAGATCTTTAAAAACGGACAAGTACAATTTTTGGAAAAAAAGAGCTGATTTTTTAAAACAGACTTTGTTTAAAGCATGAATTACTATCCCAATTTTCAAATGGGATAGTTAAATGGGACTAGCGTCATATTTATTTCAGTCCTTTTTTTACATATGAGGATAAAATTTAAAGAAAAAACTTGGAGCGATTTTTGAGAAATAAATTGCCTATATTTTGCGCAAAATTACACGAAAACTACTCACATTTTCGAAAAGTTGAACTTGAATGCACTACTTCAATACACTATTTCGTGCAATAGATCGTGCAACATTTTTTCAATTTTAAAAATTAGCAAAAACAAGATTTTCTAAAAACATGGCTCCAAATTTTTTCTTTCAATTTTTAGTTGAGATAGTGCCAAATGTACCCAATACGATGACATTCTCGCCATATAGCTCTATTCTTAGTTTTTTGCAAAAAATGAGGCAAATGTACTTTTTTTGAATACCCTCTCACGTTGTTAATATTTACATTAGCGCCGATTTGTTCATAATATTGCATTTATGAGTACATGTGCTTTAAATAATGACAAAGATTTTTTAATACTCAATATTTTTCTGTGAAAAGAGCTCAAAATTTCGCATTTTCAGAAACGCTCAAACCCCATTTTCTCAAAAATGGCTCCAATTTTTTCTTAAAACTTTTTCAATGGATAGTGCAAATTACACTGTTTACTATTACTTTCATTTTGGTGTCTACTATTGTTTTTCAAAAATTACACATATGTATTTTTTTTAAATATCTCTCAACGCAGTGCCGTTAATAATGTACATGACCATCGTTTTGTATACATTATTTAATTTGTGACTGGAAATGCTTCAAGTGACTTTAAATGAAGTTTTTCGAAAACTCAATATATTCCTGTGAAAAAGCGCTTCAAATTTCGCATTTACAGTAATGCTTAATCACTGGAATATTATTAATAAATAACGTGATTCTTCTAATTAAATACGTTTATTCAGTAGATATAGAACGCTTACATAAACACAAGATACTCATAACCTTTCTTTTTTAAACAATACATACCAAACATGGATACCACACTAACAATGAAAAACATAGGCAAAGAGTTTACAACAAAACAAGTTAAGTAGAAAAGAGAATGAAACAGAATACATAAACATAATCGCGATTTTCTTAAAAACAGCTTCAAATTTTTCAATGAAAATTTCTATTTAGGATGATCTTTCACTTTTTTTTAATACTCTTGAAGTAATATTTCGGTTCTGCTATTAGCAAACCGAAAAGTTGAGAAAATGTCAAAATATGTCCTTTGTGCGACGATAGATGGCAGTTGGCAAGAGGATAGGGCCAAGACCATAAAGCTAGTCTCCGCCAAGGAAATTAGAGAACTTTACTACGATAAAGTCCGTGCCATTCTTTAGCACTACTAGTTTATACTGGTTGAGAGCTGGTAGGTGGTGGCTAGGTCATAATGGGTTGACAGGGTTATTGTGTTAATTTTGGAGAAGTTGTTAGATAACGCAATATGGAGAATTATAGGGGTAAATTGAATTCTTTGTGGAGATGAACGTTCGACATGAACCAGGGTGCATGAGTGGCCAGTCTGAGGAAATCTTTTTGGATGATCTGTAATTTGTTGATATTTGTTTTAGAGGCGTTGATACAGATGGGACATGCATAAATCATTAGGGGTCTGATTACTGTTTTATAGAGTGATGGCATTGTTTAATGAGAGTTTACTATTGGAGTTTAGAAGTGGCTTCAGCAGAATTATTTTTATTTTGGCTTCCTGTGATTTTACTGTAGCGTGGTTTTCCAATTTAGTTTGGTATAAAGATTCAACCCTCGATATCTGACAAGATTGATCGTGTGGGGTCCATGATATTGGGAGATTGTTTATTTGGAGTGGAGTTTAGGTTGAAAGTGTCCTTAATGAATATTTTGCCCGATTATTATTCACGGCTGAGTGATTTTCCATTTCATACACCATCGTCAATTTTATTTAGATGTGCTTTAATATGTTTACAGATTAAATAACTTGAATGGTTGGACATGAAAATGACGGCGTGGTCTGCGAATTCAGCGATGTGTGTATGGGAAGTTGTGGGAATATCGGCTGCGTATAAGTTGAAAAGCGTGGGTGAGAGTGGTGAGCCTTGATGTAATCCAGCTGTGATTCTGCGGGGGTTGGATGTGTGTTAATCAACTCTGACTGCAAATGTCTTGGAGGAAGCTATTGATAAAATCAATAAGATAGTTAGGACTACCTATTTCTTTAAGTTTGATTATTAATCCAGAATGCCATACTTCGAAGTAAGCTTCAGAAATTTCCAGGAAGATGCCTATTGTATAATGATTCTTAACATTTGATGCGAAGTTGATACTTTATTTGTGAAGCCGAACTGAAGTAAGAGTTTTATTTTGATGGGAATTCAGTATTTTAAGAATTAATTTTTCTAGTATTTTTGACAGAGTAGGAAGGAGGCTTTTGGGTCTATAGTTGTCAGTGCTACCGAGATTCTTGAATGACTTGGAATGGGTATTACATTAGAATTTTTCCACATTATAGGGAAATAACCATTTCTAATTATTGAATTGTATATATTAGTTGTATATGCTATTGTGGGATTGGGTAAGTTTTTTAAAATTGTTACTTATTTTGCCGTGTCCAGAGACTTTTTTGATGGTAAGTTCTTAATTAAATTGGTAACTTCATTTTGGGAGATGTAGTTGAGTTTGTGGTACACAAACTCAAATATATCCTGGGTTATAGTTGGGGCCTGCTGCTATCTGGAGTATGTCTGAATGCAAGGGGCGAGTTGGGGTGATATTTGGTGTGAATGGTTGAGCAAAGTTGTTGGCTAATTCTACAGTGTTCTCATATGGAGCAAACTTCTTTCATGTTCGGATTGTTAGCGGGGTATTATTGCTTTGTTCTTCAAGGTATTTTTCGTGAATTGCCACGTTTTGTTTTTTGAGATTAACGACTGAATTAAATTATAGTAGGTTGTTTGGTTATGTTCTCTTAATTATTTTTTTGCGATTTTGGTTAGTAAATTTAGTTGTTTCTTAAGATGTGGATTTCTCGTGACGCACCAAGTCTTCTTGTTTTGTTTCTGGTGTTAGTTATTGAATGTTTTGTGGCAGATTTTCATTAAAATGTTTAATGTTGTGGGGGGGAGTATTATTATGAGTAGTATTGATAGTATTTATTATATTGTTTAAGATGGTTATAGATTGTTCAATTTCTATGGGGGTTTTTAATATTTTGATCAGAGTTGTTTGGTTTTGAATTATACTTTTAAATGTTTTCCAGTGAATGTTTTGTGTGTTTAGTGTGAGAGAGAGTGAGTGTATGAGGCGGAGTAATTTGTTGGGTTGAGATGATGGTTGGATGAATCTGGTTCAAAAAAGGGAGCTGGGTGAAAAATTGTTTGGGTGATAGAAATTGCGGGTGTTTGTGATGATCTGTGGGGAAAGATTGGGTTTTGGTGGTATTATTAACTGAAGTTTGATGTCACTTATTATTTTGTTGAGTTGGTGTCCTGCAGTATTGGTATTTCTGCATCACCAGGGGTGATTTTAGCATTAAGATCTCCAATCAGAAGAGTGAGCAAATTCACTTGGAATAGCGAAGAAATATTAGTGTCAGAAATTTTTATTTTCGAAGGCTTGTAGGCAGCTAATAGGGTTATATATCTATTGTTTAAAGGGAATTTAATGGCTACAGATTCGAGATCTGGGGTGTGTGTGGAAGGTTGATCTGAATATATAGCATAGAGTTTTCTTTTAGTATTAGTACACCACCTCCGTTTGCATTTGATCTATCAGTTCTGACTTCACTATACCCTGCTCTGTTGAATGTAATATCTGATTTTAAGTGCGTTTCCGTTTTGCAAGCAACATTTATTTTTTTATATTTTAGAAAATAGGTAAGTTCTATTTTTTATTGTTGAAGCCGTTGGCAT
Organism: Teleogryllus occipitalis; assembly: GCA_011170035.1. Classification (NCBI taxonomy): domain Eukaryota; kingdom Metazoa; phylum Arthropoda; class Insecta; order Orthoptera; family Gryllidae; genus Teleogryllus; species Teleogryllus occipitalis. The sequence goes on from BLKR01010273.1 coordinate 19,480, forward strand.
TTCAGTGGAACAGATTTAGGGACACCTAAAGAAAGAGATTTCCTGCTAAAGAAAAGTCCTAACCCAACGTTTTCAAGGTGAGTGCATTTCAACGAATAGAAAAAACCTTGATTACATCAGTAACGTATCCAGATTGAATTATTCATCCGCACTGTTTTTTTTAACATTTTTACGTCATTTTTCTTTGCTTTTAAGGCATTTTATTGATCATTTTGGGTTTTAGGTCATTAAAATTCGCCCCTACTTAAAACGAATCAGATAATCGAAGGTGAATGAAATTATATCAACTATAATTATATATAAATGTTTTATGTAATAAATAACATTTAAAAGTATCAAACTTGTTTCGAAAAGTTTTTCTCGAAATGTTTGAGACAGCTCTTCCCACTAAATAATACAGTATGGGATACATTATCTAGACTGGTTTAATAAATTCCTGCCACGGCATGTCTAAGGAGAAAGCTGATAGCGTCGTTACTGCATTTCCTTTCCTGACATCCAGAGACATTAAATGACTCTACAAATGATCTAACAGACTCTCAGGCATAGGCTCTTCCATGAGCAGACATAACCAGACCGACTGCATTCGATATGCTCTCCAGCCCCGAAGTACTTGGAAGTGTCCTCACGCACGAGAGCACGAGCGAAGGCCAAAGGGACGTCAACTCTTGGGGTGGACTGGCGGGAATTTCGCACGCGGCAGGGCGGGCGGGCGCCCTTTGAGCCATCGCAGGGCCACTGCGCCTATTAGCCGAGGCTCGTATTAGCCCGCTATGTGGGCCATGGCCCGCGGCCAGCGCAGCGCGCACGCTCACCCGCCCGGGCGCTCGCGGCCACCGCCCAGCAACCTATGGCTCTTCGTTTCATTTTGCACATGCAACGGCGTAACGTATCACACAAATAACAAACTCGGTTGGCCATGAATCTCGGCTACCGCCTTGGTTTAAAAACCTCAACCGCATCGGTTATTCGCTGTTTTATTGGCCTAATGACATTACTACAATTGACGCCGGCCGTTAAGAATGGCTATACCTTCTTTTGTTGGGTTGTTTTAAGTCGATATAAGTGTACAGCGTTTCGAAAATCTTATTAATATTCAGAACTTTTAAGGGTAAAAAAATAATAATAAACGAAGGAAGACAACCAAGCAATACCAGAAAATAGTACAGATAAGAAATCAATCTCCTTTGCCTACTTGTCTTAAATCTTCTGTATTAAATATTTTGCACACACAAATTTATAAAGTAACCGAGATTATAATAGTGAAATTTAAAAAGTAATTTATAATATGTGAATGGTATTAACAATCAGCCACATAAGAATGTGAGAAAAATAATTCAATTACACATTTCAGGTCACCAAATGAAGAAACAAATGAATATTTATAAAAAAAAAGATGTAATCCTTGAAGAAAATGCAATACACGTTTAACGTTCTTAGACTAAGAGAAGAAATCATAGGAAAACTGTAAATTTCCAAATAACTCCTTCGCGAGTCAAATGTCAGAACTTCAGTTAGAGATAATGAAAACAAATTATTTGTCGCCCTCGCAGCTAATAAATGTGACTTCTCCCCTTCTTTGCTTCTCAAACTCTTTGCAACTTTTACTTCCCGATCCCCTGCAAAGTAAAATTAAACCTCACGTTTCCGCCTTGTCATGTTTGTGCCACAAACACTTCCCCCAAAACCGAAAGCGCGAAATTAGTTTCGAAATATTTGGCTCTCGGCACGCCGCTCAGGCTGTAGGCAGCGCGTTGGGCGCAACTTTTAGCATCCTATTACAAAATTTTATGGAGGCGTATGGTTTGCGCATGAAATACACGCTATTATCTATCTCCTTGTGGGCTTTACGATGTTTATAAACAAAAAAGAACACTTAACATCCCCTCGTGTAACTTTACAACCTCTTTCGGAGACGGTCATCAAACGACATTGGCCCCTGCGTGAAGAAGTAGCGAGGGGAAGCACTCGATTACATCTTCAATCTCACAAAGTTTTGTCCGACTCCAAAATATATTTTAAAAATTGCAAAGAGGAGAATACGGAGGATGTGTCATTTAATTAAAATATCATCAGGAAAAGGCTAAAATGAATGTAATGTCATCACTGTCGAAATAGTTTTAAAATCAACTTGCCAAACTCAAATAAAAGCCAAAACTGCCAATCCTAAAAAAAACTTTAAATTTGGCCAGAGAACAGGTTTTCAGTTAATCATGACGATCTGACTGGATTATTATTCGGATTAGATGATTCAAACCCTTTAAGAATCCTAAAAATGCATTTCCGGTACAATGCTAAACAACTTAAACCAATATAAATAAATGGATAATTAATTTTGTGATAGAAGGATAAATGAAAAAAATGCCCATGCAACATTTTGATTAACGTGTTACTAGAAAACCCTGTTAACTCTCAATCCCTCAAAACGAGTTCACACCGGCTTAGATAGCTCATGGGATCATTTGAAGCCACTGCAGTGCCTCTGACCTGGAGATCCTAGGGTTCGAGTCCGGGCGGGATGTCAGGACTTTCTACGCTAGTTCGATATTGAAGTCGAATTCAGCCGCTGTCTGGAGGAGAATTCGAGCGGCCGGCTTCTCTGATCTGTGTCTATCCGTGGTTTCTCCGTTCAACACCAGGAAATGCGAGAGTAGTACCCTAAGAAACGGGCCTAAGACCCCCCCCCATGATCTTTCCTTCCTCTTCCTTGTCATATCCTCAACCACTACTTACACACACACTTACACTTACATGCACTACATTGCCACACAAGTCGGGAGACCAGTCCGGAGCTTAGAGTTTGTCCCGGCTGCAGCGGTGGCTCGCTGGTGGGAGAACATACAAGCCGACATGTACGTCGGCACCGGACCTCACCATCCGGGAGAATCCGTCACTTCCAGCGATAAGTACATGAAACTTATGAGTCCAATGACCTTAGCAGTTGACGCACCCGGAAACATTAATCAATCGAAACGAGTTTAACAATTGTTAATTAACCTCAGAACGAATCAAAATTAATCGCTCGAGAACGAGTCGAAGGCGATTCCTTCAACACTCGGTCTGGATGGCTCGATCGCGCATCGAAAATTATCTAGTTTAATTCGTGTGCACTCCAACTTTGGACTTATTTATCGCCATGGTTTCATACGTTATGGCTGAGACCTCTGCTTCCTCCTCAATAAAAACTGCAACTGAGATGGGCATGAAGAGTTTGTTAGGTCACTTTACACGAGAAAGCTGTGAAGTTGAATATCTTCGGAGATCACAGATATGTTGGATATTTTTAAAAAAAACATACAAGGATTTGACTTTCTCTACAGTGTTTTAGAATAAATGTTATTTTCGGTATGGTGTGAGTGACAGTGAACAATTTATTCATTTGTAATGGAAATTAAGCGGGAAACAGCACAAAAACAAATGCAGTCGTTTCACGCTTATTCTAAAGGTATTTCTTATGCACTGATATTCTACAGGTCACGTTCTTCGTATATGCGAAGTTTTTTAACTTATTCTAAATCAACTCTATATCATTCTATTATTTTTGTTCCAGTGAAATACACCATCAATACATATAAAACGATGTAAACATGACTAATTTCTTCTTTTTTAACTTAACTCTCTTTTCCAGCTCGCCAAAGATATCCATTACGACGAGAATATTCCCTTTCATTTTGACAATTAATGTACTGGGACACCAGTGTGTTAGAAAATAACTTGTGATTCCCGCGTGTAAATGCCACATAAGACACAGAACTTCTAGGAGCAGAGCTGCCGCGGCGCAAGTGCGATGAACGGTGACGTCGGTAGAGGGGGAGGGGAGGGGAGGGCCGGAAGCAAGGGCGGGGCATCTCGGCGACGGCTTCTCCTGCGCCGTCATATCCCGGTCGCTGCTCCGCTGTCTGTGTACGGAACGGCTTTTCACGCCATCTACGGGCGGAGCTGGCGCGGCTCGTTCGTTGCCGCCGCCCTCCCTCCCTTTCACCCCCGTCAGCCCCGTCCATTACTCCGAAGCGAGCGCATGGCCGCCCGGCCCCTGCTCACCTGATCCTTCCGCTGCCGCTCACGCCGCTACGCCCTTCCCCGCTCCTCGCCAAGTCCCGACCTCCTTCGCTCCAGCGCCATCAACAGTCCTAGGCGGTTCTCTGCTGCCACAATCTCTCCCGGTCTGCGTAGTTCTGCCGGCGCCACTTCACCGCTCGCGCGCTCTTGCAGTCCATCACCGCCACCGGGGTTCCCGCCCTCGTCGACGGTGCGATCGTTCCTCCGCCTTCATCCCCCATCGCCGCCGCCTCCTCCACCCCAGCACGCGACAGCCAGGCTCTTCCCTGGACTCATTGAGGCCCGCGAGCGGCGGATATTACTTGTCCAGAAGTATCCTGCCTCCCGGGCCGGGGAGCGAGCTCCCGCCCCCGCGCCCCCACCCTGCCCCGCGCCGCCGCGTCGACTCGGAAATGAGCTCGCCGTTTCAAAGAATGCGGCGCGGAGGGGAGAACCCCGGCTTGCGCCCCGCGCCGCGCCGCGCCGCGCCTTCCACTCGCTGCTCTCCGCTCATCCGACAGCCCCTTGCTGCACCCCAACTACCCTTCCCTACTAGCACGTGCATCCCCTGCGGATACGCACAGGCGCTCATGTTCTTCAGTAAACTACGAGGGAATTTCCAAAAAAATAACCAACTGCCGGCTGAGATTTTTATTTCAAAACTGGGGGTTTGAGATTTCGTGCCGTCCTCACTACACTCCTTGAAAAAGTAGAAGTTTAGTTACTTTGATCAAGTCAATTGTTCGATAAAAGCAATATTTACACAAATAGGAGTTTCCCCAGTTGGTTTCAGGTCAGGTACTCGTCAAGTACGGTAGCGCTTCAAAGAGCTTTTTCGCAGAAATCTTTTGGTTGGTCGGCTGCGGCGACTCTGCATTCGATACTTTGTGTTCAGAAATGGCGTAACGTGACCGGATCTGCAAGACAGAGGAAAGTCAATAGACGCCCAATTCCTTTCCGTAGATGTTTTTTATTTCCCTCAGTAGGGTTGCTGTCTAAAATTAAAATATGTATCACTAATAACACGATCACATTTGAAACCCCATTACTCGCCAACCGTACTTGACTAATTTTGTAGAATAAAGGAGATATTTGTTCGATATCGCATGTTTCACGTACTGGAATGGCACCATTGCTGTGGAGTGGATGAGGGAATCATAACATTCAGTGCGATACAGGCTCGCGCGCAACCCTAATAGCACGTTTGCAAAACAACCGCGCCCATTATGAATGAGGAGCGAGCACTATTGCACCATTACAATTTAAGACCCCTACCATCTGTAACGTAAGCTCAGCATATAAAGATTAATGATTATTTCCAGACTGATAGGCCGTGGTCCAGTTGGCATTAATGAGCCAATTTTTTGTTGGCCAGCCGCCGTCCCGAATACTCCCGGAGCCCGAGACTCCGCCGCCACTAAAGGTGTCTACCACAAGTCGTGGGCGAAACGATTGGCCCATCAGCGCCAACCAGATCACGGCATATCAGCCCGGAAATAATCATTAACATTGACTCCTCCATCGTGAAAGCCTTCAATGCTATATCAGCGAGTTCAGTTTGTAATACGTATCGTACCTTTTGGACTTGTTTCAGTCACTTCTGTACTCTTGCATTCATAATCACTCCCTGTAAGACGGGCCTTGCGATCCCGATACAACCGACAAGAATGTTTTTAACATTAAGCGTCGTTCATTTCGGTCAGCAGGAGAGAGCTTGCTAAAAGATGTAGCACGAATATCATTTATCTTTACTCTCAACTGCGCCGCCTCGCGCCTAGTTTTGGTGTCACTGCGTGAAAGAGAAAAAGGCATTACTCGATCACGCATATGTTGCGTGCGCACAGGACGTCGTTGTGCCAGGAATGAAGCTAAATTTAAGAACGCTTGCGGTCTCCAGAGAGGCACAGCTGAGTAGTGCGTTCATGGAAACAAGTCTGTAGTTTCATATGAGACAGCTCACTCTGCCACAGTAGTTATAATCCATCCGACTAAATCCAGGGTTTATGAGTTACGAGAGATAGTTCACAAGTCTCGATTGATTGGTGCTTCCAGACACATCAGCTGGTATGGTCATCAGTCCCGTGCGTCTCGTTAATGTTGCTTTTTATTCCGGATCGTGGGGGTGTCCCTCTCTCACTGGACTGTGAGTTCCGTCGCCGACTTATAGATCAGCTTGAGGATTCCCCCCCCCCAAATATCTCTCCCAGCGGGGCATTTCCGCAGACAGGACAAGCTCCAGTTCCCGATTGGTCTCAAGACATGTGTGCGGTAGTGTAGTGAATGTAAATAAGAATGTCTGTGTGTGTATGTGTGTGGGTGAGAGAGAGAGAAAGAGAAAGTGGAGAGGAGAGGACAAGGAAGAGGGAAGAAAGATCGCGCGCGTGCCCCTTAGCGACGGACCCGACATTCGCCTGGTATTAATCGGAGAAAGCAAGGAAAACTATCGATCAGAGAAGCCGGCCCGACCGCTAGAATAGCCAGACAGCGGCTGAATACGACTCAGCTATACTTTGATTTATTTGATTACATACTTTGATTTATTTAACGTGGCGCCTCAAGGTCACGATCTGGAAGGAGAGGTGCACATTGTCATCCCATCGGTAGCTCCAAACCAAAAATTTAAATCGTAACGACGCTCTCGATTGTATGACAGTGTCTCCCTCTTCGTCCAGCTCGTGGCCTTGAGGCGCCCCGTTAAATAAATCGGAGTATAGAATTGAAAATCCGTCGTCGGGAATCAAACCTAGGACTCCCGAACAGAGTTGCTGCAGAGACAGAAGCTATTCTGGCTCTGAGCTAAACTAAGCCTACACAAGTTTGGAATTTCTTGGAGAAATTTGATGATGCTAGATTACAGCGCACTCAGAACGCAAGAGTCCAGACATATATTCAAGCAGCAAGCCAGAGCGATCCTTGCCTATTCGCTCTCACCACGACGGAAGGTGTCCATCCCCATAGAAAACGCAAGTGCAGGTGGTTGAGGCGAATTCACAAGTCCGAACCTTCTGCGAGTGCTAAAAAATGCTGCATCATGCGTAGCCACGAAATCATTGGAACGTGAGAGGTCACAAAACGGTTAGGTATTCGTCTACATGAGTTTAACATTTTTATTTGTGGCATATATCTGAATTTAAACAAGCTTACATGGAGAATTTATCAACGCGAGTTTTTAAAATTTTCATTTCAATAATTTCATTTCCATATTAGTTTCTAAAAGCTTCTTTTCTATCTACAAACGGGATTATAATTTGTAAGATCATAATTCATGAACCGTTAAACATTTTGATGATTCCTTTTCAAAATTGTTATTTAGATTATACTTAATCCCTAAAACTACATTTGAGGAATGATAGGGGATCTATATTTACTTTACAGGGATCTGAATTATAAATTTTTTAAAATCAGTTAACAACATCGATTAACAGAACAATTTATCATTGATAATATGCACTGTCTATAACAATTTTAGGTGTAAGCAAAATAATTAATTTTCTTCTATTAAATAAGAAACGAATCATAAAGATATCTTAAAAAAGAGAAGAGTTATGTTTCAAGTCGGGCCAAACAAGAAAAAAGTAACTTTGGAGAAAAGCGAGATTAAGGTTCATTAGCTCTAAAATGGTCGTCGGTGAACACTACTTACCTAGCTAAATGAAAGGATAAGTTCAAAATGGATATTCTGTTTTAATGTGACAACTGCATTAAAGTTTAAACAGCATTTTTAGAATTTTTCACGAAATAATATCAATTTTTAATTCATATTTAGCGATCATGGCCACCTGAACCGCAAATGGCCTCGGGAAGTGGCGCATGCGCGCGCATTCGGAAAAGTACAATAAAAAATAATTTTAAAAACCTTAAATACAGACGGTTTTAAGCATTAAAAAACTACTCTCAATGCACAAGAAAAAACTAAAAACACACATCCAACTTTTAACGATAAAATGTCATTTTGAGGTAGACGAGTACCGTAAGTGGAACTTGTGGCGAATGTTCGTACCAAACCACAAATCTGCAATGGACTCAATTAGCACATCAAGTTTGTAATGCATATTGCTTACCGTTTCCAGAATTAGTATCAAGACTAATAGTAGTTACCATTGGTCAACATTTTTTTTTCTTCTTTTTTCCCCTCTAAATGCGACAAGAGTGTAATGGAGCATTATGTATACAGCGGTTTCTACAGAGCTCCGTTTGAAGCAAGTCAGTTGTTATGGTGTCATCCAATCGCAAAGCTGAACGCAACCATTATGACGTTACTGTAGTGACGTGTACGGTCCCGATTGGACGGCACTGTAACAGTTGATCAAATGTCAAACGCAGCAATGTAACAATCGCAGTATACAACCTAACAAATGATATATATTACCTTTATGATAAATGAGAGGCAATAGCGTATTTTTTTTCAATGGTACTGTATTGTCACGCACCAGCAATTATTGTCAGAGATGGGTAAGTAATAACACATTTGAGTATTTATTCAGTCAGTGGAGTCCACCACGGAATTGCTGCCGATTAGAACATTCTCAATGTTTTAACATTTTGAAAAACTGAGTCCACCTTCTCCTTGAGCAATTATCACACCCTTAAAAAGCCTTAAAAAGTTTTAACTTTAACTTAAACTTAAAAAACAGTGTTTTGCATAAAGTTTACAAAAGTGTTTGTGTGTGTCTGTTTGGCGATATTGGGTCAGTAGTCCGACTTCGCCGGCCAGCTATCGGTGTCCCTCATGCCTGACTCTAGTTAAATTCCCTTGCTTAGGGGTAAGAACGACAAGAGGCGAACATGTATTCGCTTCACCGAAATTAGCAAGATCCGCCTGCTTGAGCTTTCCTTCATCACACAGCTACAGAAACTGGGACGATTTTAAAGGAAAGCTACAACACTATGTTTGCCTCGATCGGGAATCGAACCCGGAACCACAGCACGGGAACCTAGTACGCTGCCCATGAGTCATCCCAGAGGCCACGTTTATAGAAATAATAGAATAATTGTAACACTCGAACTAAAATAAGAGTGCACAATGCTTAACAAACATGCAAATAATGATTCTTTAACAATATTTCATACACTCTTACAGCTTAGTCCACTACAATGCAGATCTTTAATCGTTCGAGGATCTCTCTTGAGACAAGGAGCCGCAGTTCTGTAATCGAAGCTAACTAAGGATGTCGTTGTTGTTTTTTAATCAAAACTTCCGTACTGCTGTTTTTTTATTGCTTCGTAATTATATTTCTCCTACTCGTATTTCCAAATTATGTCCGTATATCGAATGAGGCCATGAATAAAAAGTCATTTATCTCGACAAGCTGAGGAAAGTTACACAACTCCCACGATATTTCACAAAAGTCCGCCCGGAGCGCACACGCGAATAACACAAGCTCGGCCATTGGATGGCCTGTGCTGCTGCGTCCGGCACGCGAGTTCGGGAATAAAGGAATAAAATGAAAATAACGGCCACAGTGAATCTGCGAAAGAGGGGGGAGGAAGGACGCAAGAGAGTCGGGTAGAGAGAAGAGGGAGTGGGAGTGAGAGAGTACGTTTCGGATGTTTTAATGAAGGAAGGGAAGAATCCAAGAGCACGGAAGCAGTGACCCTAGAAACAGCGCGAGAGCTCAGCCGAGAAGAGCGGGGAGAGAGGATGAATTACAAGTCAAGTAATCCGATATGTTTAGAAATAACTTCCGACAATGGTAGAATGAAACGGAATGGCAATAGAACGTTGTAAAACGTGACGCCATAATTTCCATTCAATTCACAGTCACTAAGCTTTTGTTTAAAAATCACGGCGCCACATTGTAAAAATGAAAATGGATTTTAGAAGAGATCCCTAGTTCACTTTTATTACTTGCATACAGACTGTAAGCAATAAGACTGAATAAGGCTATCACACAGTAAGTCAAGACTTACAGTCTTCATGATTATTTGTTTCTATTTCCAGAGCTCCTGAAGTGGCTTTTAATGTCCACGAGCTGTTTGTCCAGGGTCGGAAGATCACGAATCAGAACGTCTGTCACATTATTAACAGTCAAGAAGTATAATATATAAAAATAATTTAAAAAAGTAATAAAAAAGGCAGAGTTTTGACCACGACTTTCGAGATGAGTGGTATAATTGAAGTGAAATTATGATTAACGCTGCCTGCGGGAATAAGATGTCAAGTAAATTGTTTTCTTCGGGGAAGAACATATCTAAAAAGGCTCTAATACAAAGAGGAATAAATAATGTATAAAATATATTTGAAAATACCAGGCTCTTACTAAAACTTCACAAACGAAACCATTTTCAAATTGGGAAGCAAAGGAGGCAATCAAAATAATATGAAAGTAGGGCAGTCTTGGACACACGAACACATCTCATATTTAGCCACTTCAAATATTTTATTTCCGTCCTGAGGGCATCGCAGTCGGCCAGAGAACTGATTGGTGCCATGCTATGGATTAAAAAGGTGTTTCTAACCGGGATGCACAGCGGCTAATAATACCTGCTTAACCCGTGAGGGATGCCGGAAGTGTTTCCGGGCATAAACTCAAAATGATGATTCTAGATAATCTTAATGTCAATTTTTGATGCATCATGATATGTATGAGTACACTATCAATGGTTCAGATTAACAATATCAATTAATCATGACATAGTTTATATCCACGCTAGTTTACGGGCTTATAGACTGTGTTCCAGATGGCGATGTTGGGGCAAACGTTCCGTCCACGACAGCGGTGGACATGCTTAGTGACGGAGAGGTCTCTGGCGATATACGTATGTGGGATGGCGGCTGGCGATGATATAGTTTAATGTAAAATTACTGTATTCTGACAAATATTGAAGAAGTCCAATGTCTGATGTACTAATTATTTTATAACGTATTTCACACATTACAGATAAAAACTAAGAATAGCCAAAGAGTTCTTCCGCCAAATGCTGTGGAATGTGGGAATTGTTCTTAAGTTGCTAGTACATAATAGTGTGAGATAAGAATTAGCATAGAGCGAAAAACACTGTTTTGTGACTACTTTGATTGGATAGCGAATAAACTAGAATCCTTTTCCCCCTTGAATATATTCCGCCAAACTTGCGCTTCAGTGGTGTTTTCACTTTCCGTACTATCTTGTTTTATTGTTTCTTTTCCAGTACTTGATGGATTCCAGTACTTGATGGATTGTTTCGTGTTTCCGGGCGCGTCAACTGCTTTGGTCATTAGTCCCGTTAGTGTAGTGTATGTTTTCTCTCTCGGGAGATGGTGGTGATTTCCCCACGCTCGATGGCGAGATCCGGCGCCGACCTACCGTCGGCTAGTGGGGTTTCCCCAGAACCAGGACTCTCCCACTAGCGGGGGAGTGCTTCCCACCAGCGGGGGCTTGTCCCCAGCCGGGACAAGCTCTAAGTTCCCGACCCCCAGAATATGTGGTAGTGTAGTGCATGTCAGTGTAAGTGTGTGTGTAAGGGGAGAGGATAGGACAAGGAAGAGGAAGGACAGATCGCGTGCGGTCCGTGGCCCGTTTTGTAGGGTACTGCTCCGGCATTCGCCTGGTGTTGATCGCAGAAACCACGGAAAACTTCCGATCAGAGCAGCCGGCCGCTAGAATTCTCCTCCATACAGCGACTAAATTCGACCTAGCTGAAAAGCTAGTGTCGAAAATCTGCCGCCGTCAGGACTCGAACCTAGGACCTCCCGGTCAGAGGTGCTGCAGTGACATCAGTTGATGCACTACCGCTCTCGGCCCCAGTACTTGATAAAAGACTTAACTTTTACGTACAAGAATGTTTTGCATATTTTTGTTATAAGTGTCCGCAAGTTCCCGTTCCAAAAAAAAGAAAAAAACAGATTGTATGTTGAATTTAATAAAGAATGGCAGATCCAGTTTTCCCGAAAATATCTTTGAAAAAATTTGGTTTTAAATGTTTCTTCCGAGCGCGAAATTCAAACCAGCTATCGCATCACACTAGAGCGCCGATCGCCGACAGGGCTGGACGTTGCGTCCCCTCTTCATGTTTTCGGTGAAATGTCGAGAGAGGAAAACATCGCTAGCCCACACTTGAGTACCTACTTCAATACTATCAAGTGTTTTAGGAGAATATTCATTTAACTTATTAAATCTACTTAAAATGCATTTTTTTTGCAAAGTATAACCTTGGTATGTAGCGGCGTTTTTTTCACGTTTTTATTATTCTGATTAAGATACATGGTTCAGTTTAACATTGCAAACTTTTTCACATGTTTTGAATGCAGATGCGTAACCAATGAACGCTGAACACGAACAGAAACTTATGGAAAATAACATAATTCCTGCAATTCTGTATTATTTTTTGTATTACCTTCAGTGTGAATCAATGTATCGTGTTTTAGGTAGCCGCAAGAAATAAATAATAGTTCCCTGCAGTTTCTATCCTTAATATCACGGCATATGCCAATAGCGTATTGCAGCTAAAACTTCATTAAAATAGTGTGTTTTCCGAGGTTTCCACAATTCCCAAGTTCCGATATTATTACTGAATTTTTCCTCAAATTCATCATAATGGTTCCTACCCTCGTCTAAATGTAACAGCATGTATGTTTTGCAAACTTTAATTTAATTGCCCATATGAAGAAATGTAATGAAATAATATATCCATCAAATTACTCAGATGAGAGGGCATTTCTACGGCGTAAGTTTATGAGCATATATTTTCGGTTATACATTTTAAAGCTCGTGTTAAAAATTGTTCATTTTTCTTCGATACCTATACTCATAAAACTTGAGATATTTCTTCATCTGGAAGTTATCTTGAAATTATTTCTTGAACATTAAAAAAATATTTTACTCTTTCAGCAAAACAAAGTGAACCGAGCAATAAAATAACAAATTATTACAGACAGGCATCAGACAGTTCTGCCTGGTAATCGCTTACAAAATATAATTGTAACTTCTAACAATTGTTACTGAAGTTTATTGTAACAAGTATATTTATTAGCGGCAATAATTATTCATTGAGTTCAATACTAAAATTTCTGGCAATAGGTCAAATCGAAATACTTAGGTAGTAAATGGTGTCAGACACCAAAAATTACAATGAACACTTCTGTAAAATAAATGACTTAAAAATACATATATTTCATCACATCATGTAGAGCAACAATGTCTATGATGAAACTCAGTGACTTACATCCTTTGTCATGCATCCGGTGCAATATCAGCACGAGGAAACATTTACTAGAATGCAAAATACAATCAATAACAATTATCAAAAATTGTGTCAGAGGTGGCAATGAAAAATGGCGAAATTTCGCTGTGGCGTTCCTCGGAGGCCTTGGCGCGATCGCATCGCGAGAGAGGAGGGGTGGCGGCGAAGACGCGCCGCACGGCGGTCCACGGCGACGGGGCGCGGGCACTCGCTCGGGGCAGTGGAGGAGGAAGAGGCTCGCTCCACGCGGGCCGCCCGCCGATCGATGGCCAGATGGTATCGTCGTTTCCGTGGACCCCGCGGTAAATACCGGTAATGCCTCCCTCCCACTTTCCGAGAATAGGTTTCCTTCGCGTCCGGGCTTCCGCCCTCGCGTCACGCGAGAAGCCGCGTTTGGGGCCGCGGCGGGCGCGCCACACGCGACGCGAATAGAGACGAACGAGAAGCCGGAGGATTCGGTTGACAGACAGGTCGCGTTCCTCAAATCTCCTGCCTTGTGGCAGGTCTACGAAGCGAGCGTTCCAGACCCAAATGTGAATGCTTTGCACATTACAAACAATGTTAACATTCTCTCCGTGAACGTATGAATAATACCCTTCATGAACGTAATACCCTTGATTTTGAATATCTTTCGCGGATGAGAGAAGGATATTTATCTTTTAGGAGTGAATTAAAAAAAAAACAACAATCCAATTTCAATCTTTTCAAAATCACAAAATGACATTTTTGGTGAAAGTGAAAATCTGCTGAAATAGTGTTATAATTATTACGTTGAACGAATTGCATCAAAACGGAGTGACACAAATACATACTATTTGAAATTGTTTTCATCACGCAAAGAAAGGACACCGAGTTTGTTATAAATCAAGGTAGAAAGAATTCGGGAAAAGAAAAACTGATTATAAATTTAGATCTTGATTTTTAAGGTATCACCAGAAAGCATATTCCATTTTCATGAAACGATATGCAACCTGAGGAGTAGATTTCGTGGTCACTTCATTAATGAAAGGAGAGAGCATGCGGATTCTATTACCAATATAAGATGGACAGGGTACGAGAGGGGAGTAACTAGCTCACTGCTACTTCAAACTTTGCTTTACTGAGTGAGAAATGTTATTACACGATTACTAACTTTCAGTTCAAAATTGCTGGTACGGTTACGTATGCTCAAAATTCTGTGCTAATATTCAGCCAACCCAAAGGATTTTTGTGAGTTGAGGCAGACGTACGTTAAAGATTTACTTGCCTGTACGGATATGTTTCAAAATGAATTTGTTATGCAAGGTAATATTGTAAACCAAAATCATGACATAGCATTTATTAGTCTCCCAAATCAGAATTGTTCTCACGACTTTGTGATTGAAATCACGCATAAAAAAAATAATTTAATTCAGACTAACAACGTGGAATAATATGGTAGATAAAAATCACTTGAAAAGACCAAGAAACCAATAAGAATAGATTTTCACAATTTTCGGAAAAAGATAAAGCCTGGACGTTTGAAAGATGGAGAAAATATGATTTTTTATTAATTTTCCGTCAATAAACTACATAGACCTAGTTTGTACACCAGGGACAGACAGAACGTATTATTTCAGTTTTTTATTAATATACATGAACATAAAGTGTGGCAACAATGTGGACATATTTCTAGATGGATTTATCTTTATTTAATGCGTATTAATGTAGGCAACAAGTGGATGTCAATTAAATGTAGGCAACAATGGGTTCAATTAAAATTTTGAGACATCTGTACGTTCTATTTCTATTAGCACTAGCTGATGTACCCGTATTTGTTCGGGTATTGATTTTTTCGGATCCTTATCAGTTGGAAAAAGAATTAATCGTATGAAGTGTAAAATGCAAATATTTTTTTTCTAATACAGCACGAACTTTTTTCTTTAAATTTTTCCTCGTGTGTATCAAGGAAGGAAACAATTATGGTGCTAGTCCTATTTTCGACGAACACTGTATTTTCGAAAACTGCAAAAAGTTAACATTTCAAAACGACAAAATTGAAAAAAAATTTGCATTAGACAAAACCTGTTCCAAAACTCAGATCTTAAAAAAGGCCATGTTCAGTTTCTTGAAAAAAAAAAAAAAAAGAGTAGTTTTCGCGTAATTTTGACCTAGAATTAACGCAATTTTAAAAAATTCTCAAAAATCACTTGAAATTTTTTCTTGAAAATTTTCCACGGACAGAAGCGACACTATAAAAATGGCGCGGGTCTCATTTTTATTGAACTCTCTAAATATCCGAAAACTGCAAATTTAGAAACAATGTGAGAAAGTATGTGCAGCTGCAGCACCACTAGTTTGTTATTATAGCGATGAGGATTGAATTGAATTCTGTAAAACGAGTATCTAGAAAATAAATTCTCAACTACGAAAATTATTGGCTTGAGAGAAAGTCCATTGTAGCTGCTACTAAGAAAAAAAGTCTGCGGGTTTACAAATAAAATGTCAATGCTGCTACAAGAACTGTTTGTGTTGTGAGACTCGTACTGTCTTACTCCGTCCCCAACCGCTTCACTCCGTGCCGCACACCGCTCAACACTACGCCGCCCCGCCTCACCCTGTTCAATTCCTCCCCACTTTGCCCCGTCCCTTATACTATGCCGGTCCCACTCTCCCCTGCCCGCCCCGCGCCACGGCACTTCGTACCGCTTCATTGCGTTCCGCGCACCCCCTCACCTCCCAACAGACCACCTCCCGCCACACCACGCACCATCCCGCACAGCCCGCAGGAACACCTAGAAAGGCGGTGGTGGCGGTGCTCGGGCGGACGCAGTGTGTTCGTAGAAAGGGGCTCCGCGTTTTCGAAATTGACGATTCGCTCGCCGCGCGACGCACCGTTGGACCGGTCAAAGTCGTCACGAAAAGCTCGCCGCACAAAGGGAGAGGGGCACCGACTCAGCTTTGAAGCATGGAAGAGACTCGACTGCGCGCGGTTAGCAGTCACGGGAAAAGGCAAAGAATTTGGACACCAGAAACGTCACGAATTCACGGACTAGAATGATTTATTTGTGCACTGTATAAAAGTGTCTAAATACGAAGTGAATGAATTTTTACCTAAAATTTATAATTACCGTATCTTCTACCGTCTCTCTTTTTCCCAGACTCACTTGGGGATGAGACCCAAGCCAGGATATTTGACATTAATACATCATACTGGAATACTCCTTGTCTGCAAGGATTCTTTCTGCTGACTTTCACTTTATCCTAAACGTAGGATGCAGGATGTTATGTATTGCAGCGAAAAATCGATTTCGATATTTCGAAGGAAAAGCTCGTCTTAGAGGTCCCTGAAACTGGAAAATATTTTTATTTGTGCTTAAGTCAGTTCGTCGTCGACCAGTGAACAACACTGTCACATCACCTTCACAGGAGATTTTCATCTCAATATTTGTAACTTGTGTTGCGGGTTGCATGTCTGCCTGTTTTTTTCCTTCGTGCCATAACTCACGAACTTCTATTAATTACATCTTTAATCTGTCCAATGCAGGATTGATAGGGTTTGGCGGGAAAATGTCAGGGATCGTCCCCTCCAATAAAGTTTGAGGTCTACTGCTTGAAAAGTTTTAATTTCTTGTTGTCAAGGATATAAATAATGGGCAACAAGTGCCTTGTTTCCGCCATTTGAAATGTACAAATCAAGGAAATTGGACAAAAAACATTCCTAAGAGTATTCTTAAGATTCATTCAAACTGTGTTGCCTGAGCGAAGATGGTCTGCACTCGTTAATTTTTCGATTCGTCCCTTCTTGGAGTTTTCAATGTTCCCCCTCTGGAGGAAACTGCCAAACTGCCAACACTAGGGTCCAGGGCGTTAATACCCCACGAGATTTTGTGCCGATGGTTTCACTTATACGGGACAAACCTTACCTTGGAGTATTAAATATATAACAGACTGAAATAAAGGAAATAACATGTTTTATGCAACGCACTTCTCCTGTCGTAACAATGTTTAAAAATTGAAAAAGGGTCGTAAAATAATTTAATAAGGAAATAAATTGAAACAGACAAGACCGATTCTGTCGACCCAGGTATTCTCTGAAAGCAGCTCTAACCCCAGCCGACACCGAGACCTCGTTTCAAGTTTAAAACACAGGCGCACCCAATAAGAAAAGCAGGGGAGTCGACGACCGGCCTCGCGTGGCGTGGCTCGCCTTCCCCACAGCCCCTCTGCATGTTTCAGCGCTGTGAGAGCGCGCGGGGACGCGTCGCGTGGCAAGCCATGTGGCGGCGGCAGACACGCGGCCGTTGCGTGCCACGGGGCAAGCGTGCCTACCCGCCCGCCATGCCGGCCGATGGCCTCTGCGGCCTCGTCATCGCCCCACCCCGCACCCTCACCGAGGGGTAAGTGCGTGCGATCGCCCAGGGGCGCTGCGGGTCTATACACTGTCCTGTTATGTTATGCCCTGTTATATAGTGTAGGAATCCGCCGACGCATTCAGCGGATTCATACACTATAAATACATCGATATCCATGCAGCAGTTGTGATAATCATAGTAGGTGAGTAGGATGCTCACTTGCTTGGTATCCGACAAGATCTGGCAAGGATATTAATGGATACGAAATCAATCACATCAAGTAAATGAAGACGCGGATAACTTCTGGAATAACTCTTATAATTGGAGTTTCAGTTATTTGTTCCTATCCTGTGAGACTTTTTCATGTTTTTTCTTCTATTTTGTGAAGGTGATCCTCTTCTGGTCGATCTACTACTCAGGACTGTTTCTGTCATTTTGTGCTGTGCAATCACGCCTCCCAACATACGGAAGTCGGTAGACTCTACCAGATGAACTAGTGATAAAAGGCAATGACAACGACGATAGTAATGTAGACAATTAATCTATATTTTCTTGTCTTATAATTTTACAATATCCACTAACTAGGTCTAAAAACTAGCATACCATAGATTTTGATATTTTTATGAAAATTGTTCGCTATTTTATGAAAATAACCCGCTAATATTCTATGAGGCAAAACTTGACACAGATAAAAAATGTAATTCAACAAGAGGGAGAAATATATTAACTTTCCGAGAACATGCAAGAAATACGAATACACAATTGTGTTATTGATTATTATTTCTTTTCGCTGTCACCTTCCATTTCCCGAAATCAGTTTCATCATTCAGCCACAACGATACTCATAATCACGTTCCGGAAAAGCTCCAAGAAGTTCGTCTATTGCAAGAAGAATATAATTTCTAAGATACGAATAATAACGTATATCATGGAAGAGAATTAAAAAAACATCACTTATTCTATTCTATTCTTTGAAGTGACGTTACGGCAGTTTTGGTATTAATTAAGCTGGAGCGTATTGAGCTTACTTTTTATGGACTTCGCTTTCCCGAATCTCATAAGAGACACGAGCAGACAATTCGTTAAAAATTCTGAAGCTGAATAAATTTTAAACAGCCTGACTGCTAAAATAGGCCTCAATTTCAGCGATTCCGGCGAGAGAATATTTTTTACCGAAACAACTGCAAAATTCGAAGCGGAAGGCCAACATGCCCAGAAGGATATTTTAAGCCCGACAATTACAGCAATATAAAACAACGAAGCGTAGTTCGCAATAAACCTCTTGGCCGAATTCCGTTTTCCCCAACGCCATTAACATTCCTTCCTATTTTACCGCTTCAAAGCACGTTACAAACATTAATGCGCCTGTCTTTAATGAGGGATATGTACCGTGAAGATGAACTTGACACCTGACCACTCGAAGAGATTTGCTTCATCTGAATATCAATCGCAACAGGGATGGGCTTGCGCTGCTGCTTTATAGATCACTAAACCAATAAAAACAAATGAAGCCAATATCCCAAAAATCCCCCGACACGCCAACTTCCATGACTTGCGCCGAATGCTGAAGAAAATACGTACTGCGACTTTAAAAATGCCGCACTGTATCTCCTAGGCCAGCAGAACTAGATCATTCCTTTATTCTTCTCTTCTGAAATAAACACTAGGTTCAATTCTGAAAATCTAAATAATACTGAAGAGTTGTTCTTGGTTAAGCAGTATTTCACACAGTATACTCAATATATAGATAGTGAAATATCGTCCACAGCAACTAATGTGTTGTCCTAACCAATTAAGAAATTGGATACAGCTTTCGTTATTTTGAAAAAAATAAACATTTTATAATATAACTCATTCACTGATAAAACTGCACTATGGAATAGTAATTCGAGTACCATGTGAAGTTAGATATAATTTATATTTTTTTATAATTGTATTTATTTTATAATTTAATTTATTTATAATAAATTTATAAAACAATGATAGTAAAAGTTCAAGAATAAAAAACACAAACGCAATTTCATGAATTATTTTGCTATAGCTAGAGCTCTTAAGTATTTCCTGTCTCAACAATTCAGTGATAGTTATATTAATATACGTCGTGTGTGCGGCATAACGCAAAAGTAAGAACCTCAGAATTATGTCGCTTTGTTGCCGACTGAGCGACGATCAAGAAAACCTGCCCCAATTTCTGGGCATTCCAAACATATCAGACAACTTGGAATCAACTCGCCGGAACGAGTGGGCGTAAAACAGATTTTGCGGACCCGATAACTGTTATTGACATTAGTTCCGAAAGTGTAGGGCATGATATAGCCCGGAAGAAGGCAGTGTTCCTGGGTCGCTAGAACGTGCGATCCCGCGCGACCTTAACGCGGTTTTGCAAGACGTTTCCCGCTCTAGTATCCTTTCCAGACCCCGCGTGCCCGTTTTTAGGGCACTGCTCCGGCATTCATCTGGTAATCATCAAATAAATCACTAAAAAATGCGTTGAAAGCAGACAGCCTCTAGCATTGTCTTCCGGACAGTGGATGAGGTAGCCCCCAGCTTTGCAGGTGGTGTAGAAAATCCCCCATCATCAGGGCAACCGGTCAACGACGCTGCAGAGGTAGCGAGTTGGAGCAGCCGGTCCAACACCCCGGTTGGAGTCAGACGCGGCGCCCGCGCCCAAACGCGCGCTTGCACGGTGGCCCACGCAGCAGCAGCAGCAGCGCCGCGGCGTCGGCGTCGGCGTCGGCGTCGGCGGCGGGGGCGGCGGCGGGGGCGTCGGCGTCGGGGGCGGCGACGGCGGCGGCGGCGGGGGCGGCGGCGGGGGCGGCGGCGGGGGCGGCGGCGGCGGCGGCGGGGGCGGCGGCGGCGGCGGCGGCGGGAGCGGCGGCGGGGGCGGCGCGCGGCATGGCAGCCACGCGGCAGGTCCCAAAGCGAAGCGCGTGAGCAGCGAGACGAGTCGAGCCGCGCCGGCAAAGCGGAAGCGCACGCTTCGCGGGGCCAGCGGCCACGCGCGCCGCCTGGCGACCACCAAACACAACGCGGGCTTCCGCCAACTGGAGGGGCGCCAAATCATACGAAAGGCGACTATTGTTCTACATCTGTTCTCGCCTGCCGCTCCCCGGTCTCCCTCATCCGCTCGGCGTTCTAAACTCGCCATCGTCATGAGGATAGAATATTGGCGGAAGTCCATGATATTCTCATTAGTTACTGATAGCGTTTACGAATCCTAATATGAATTGGTCATTAATATTTGATGATTTATCAATAACAAGGTTTTGAACAAAATAATTTCATTAAGAGCCCTTTATAATACTTTCACTGCTGGAGACTGACCTACTTGGAATTGGAAATGAATCGATGGATAGATAATTCTGTTAATGATGGAGGAATGTAGTACAAGAGGCAAGAGAAACACCAGAATTTTCAGAAAACTTCGCAAACTCGTAGATAACACATGACGTCGGATCCACCCAATACACAGATGTGGACAAGTAGCACGCTGGTATATTGTAAATTCAGCCTTCTATTACATGATATATTTCCTGTTTATTTTTCCCTAGCCCTTGCTACTCATTTCTTACTTATCTTTACATCTCTACAATAGACGAAACATTTCATTCTTTTCAAAGAAAGTCTTTACTGAATGCAAAGTCTTGTTGTTCAGTCCACAGTATTTACGTCAAAGCCAGAAAATACCAATAAAAAATTAAATACGTTTAGAAATTCTTTCTCTGTACAATCAAAAACCTCTATTCTAAATAATATCGTAGGATTCGTAGGTTGTAGACCAAAAAGTAATTCATGAATAATTTGTGAGCAATTATCACAACGCTTGGAGAGAGAAAGAAACAGAAAAGAACGTTACTGAGTGAGTTGCTGTCGAGGTATCTGGCATGTCTCCCACTTTAGAATGACGCAAGACCAACACGCACTACCATGAAAAGCTTTCTCTCATAATTCTCCACATGGAAATATTATTTTACTCAATTATTTACAATCTGTCCCCTTAGAAAGAGATACGATTCACTTCGCAGGACGACGTCAGGCAGTACGTGCTGAATTGGTTCACAACGCAGTCTCGGGAATTTTACGAGATAGTCAGTCATCGCCTAGTGTCGCAGTGGGACAAGTGTCTCAACAGCCAGGGTCAATACTTCTGATATACAAGTAACGCCGTTCCGTCGCGTTCCGCCAGAAATCAAGCCCTGCATACAAGTAATATTTTTTGTCTCTAGGCCTCCGTCTAGTTTCTTATATTGGAATTTACAACGCGTTTACATTAAATTAGAAATTTCAAAATGGATCAACCGTTCATTCCAACCCAAAAGACGACACTCAAGAGAAGAATTATCTCTATGTTACCATCTTTCTAAGTCATTAAATTTCACAGCTATTGCTGATGAGATGGCCCCTGTCAGTATTTGTCTGACGTTCTACTCGCAGGGCGGATAAGCAAATATCACCCAAAGATTTCCTATTTAAAAATATTACATTTTTCATCCAAGGAAACAAGTTAACGCGAATTCCCTTTCGCGAAATTGAAAAAAAATATATGCAAATTTGAATGTAAGAAGTAAGCAAGCGAGCGAAGCATAAATATTAATTTTGTTGCAGTTCATTCAAAAAGTGATTGCCTTATTTGCACAAGCGCACGCTGGATAAGCTGGCATCTATAGCTATACAAGAAGGCTCAGCTATGAGAAGATGCCACCAATTGACACCAAGTGGAATGCTGTACTTCTCCAGAAGGGTCATCTGGAATGCAAGAAGACTTGGACGAGCGGCGCCGGGCGGCGGTGACAGCGGAGTGGGGCGCAGCGCGGCTTGAACGGCCGCTGAGACTGCATAGGAGTCAACAGCCGCCAAGAGTTGGCAGAGGCAATCAATTGTAGTAGCAGCAGCGGCGGCGATGTTGGATGGTGCACGGTAGTATCGTGGGCGACAGCAGCGTGGCAGCGGTGATGTCGGTGACGACGGTGCTGGGGTGGCGGTGGCGTTGGTGTCGATGTTTGCGATGTCGGGTGGCGTTGAAGTCAGTGTCGGCGACGGTGCTACAATGACGGCATTGTCGCGTGGCGTTGCGGTGGCATGAGCGGCGTGGGCAGGGGCGGTGGTGGCGGCGGTAATCGACGGTGTGGCGGTGGTGGTGGTAGTAGCGGCAGTAATGGCAGCGTGGCGGAGGCGGAGTGGCGCGCGCGGGCTCGCGACAGAGCCCTGGGGAGCCCCATTTTCGGCGTTCGCTCTCCGTGGAGGCGACGAAAGGCTGCCCCCGCAGCGCCGCTCGCGCGCCCTCATAAATTAATCCGGCTACGGCTTCGGTGGTGCATAATGCAGGCGCGGCGAACCGCCCGAGACGTCGCTTCTGCGCGAAGGAGAAGGCGGAGGTGGCGGAGGCGGCAGTGTGGGCGGACGGAAGAAACAGAAGGGGCGTTGGCGCAGCCCTAGGGACAGCACGAGGCACAACGAAGATCCTTTGAAATGTGACGCGCTGATATAGTGGAAGACTGTGAAGGAAGTGTAAAGTCTCGCTTCCAATAAGGGCCTTTTTTCGACAAACAGATTAATATTGCCAACAGACACGGATAAAGATTCTCTCTTTAGCGATCACCTGACCCCATGGTCAGCAGGGAATCATATTTAGACGATTAACGACTACGTCATCCCGTAGTGATTTTTAATCGAAACACAATACGAAGAAGAGCAGCGTCGGGCAGTTCTGTGGATCATGAATATTCCTACGTCAGTATACATTGTCAGATTTCTTACACACAACGCTCTCTATATGAGACAGTCGGATTTCGCAGGAGACTTCACAGCAGAAACCTCAATATCATGTTTTAAAGAGCTTTTTCCTGTGGGAAGATTCGACAAGGACTCTAATATTAGGCCATATTACAGGGGTGTCCAACTTGCGGGCTGTGGGCCATATTCACAGTACTCCGGCGATCTACACCTGGCTTCCCTGTATTGTTGATCTCTGCTGTGAAACGGCAGGGGGCGGGCAGGAATGGAACCATGCGTGATATGTGGCCGCACCATGAGGACTCATTGGAACTCATTGGGACACACGGAAACTTATTGGGATGATTTTGAAGTTCTGAATTTACCAGAAAGAAATCTTAAATCTAAACTTAATCTATTTTTACATTAATTTGAGTGTTGACCCCGACAGTGCCTGCCCTTGGCGCGCAATGTTCTCTTCCCGTCATGGATATCATGGTCTTTCATTTCTGACTAATAAAATAACCTTACGCGGGTCGCAATAAATGGCACTGCAGGCCACCAGTTTGGCAGCCTTGCTCTATCAGGTTTTCCTCTGCCCCAACGGGGGTCATCTGAGGGATAGACCACGTCGGTAAAGCTAGCACCCCCACTTTCGAAAAACTGAAAAATTTTTGCGCCATAATTTTGGGCTAATTTTGGGCTAATTTCAGCCCCCATTCAAAAATTTTGGGCTACCTCCTAATACCCCGAAATTAAAATTTCAAAATGAGGCTGGTAAAGCTAGCACCCCCACTTCCTCAAAATTCAAAACTTTTTGTACGGTCAAAACAAGTGAATTTTGGGCTCCTGAGCGTCACTTTTTGAAATTCCAAAACTCACCCCTAAATAAGAAAACCAAAAACCAAAACCACCCCAAATTCTTAAAACTCAAAAATTCTTGCGCCATAGTTTTGGGCTAATTTTGGGCTCTTCAGGGATACCAAAAACATTATTTTTTGTACCTCACTACCCCCCAAAATGAAGGTTTCAAAATAAGGGTTGGTAAAGCTAGCACCCCCACTTCCAAAAAATTCAAATTTTTTTGTACGGTCTGAATCAGTGAATTTTGGGCTCCCGTGCGCCACTTTTCGAAATTCCAAAACTCACCCCTAAATAAGAAAACCAAAAACCAAAACCACCTCAAATTCTCAAACTCAAAAATTCTTGCACCATAGTTTTGGGCTAATTTTGGGCTCTTCAGGGATACCAAAAACATTATTTTTTGTACCCCACTACCCCCGAAATGAAGGTTTCAAAATAAGGGTTGGTAAAGCTAGCACCCCCACTTCCTCAAAATTCAAATTTTTTTGTACGGTCTGAAATCAGTGAATTTTGGGCTCCCGTGCGCCACTTTTCGAAATTCCAAAACTCACCCCTAAATAAGAAAACCAAAAACCAAAACCACCCCAAATTCTCAAAACTCAAAAATTCTTGCACCATAGTTTTGGGCTAATTTTGGGCTCTTCAGGGATACCAAAAACATTATTTTTTGTACCTCACTACCCCCCAAAATGAAGGTTTCAAAATAAGGGTTGGTAAAGCTAGCACCCCCACTTCCAAAAAATTCAAATTTTTTTGTACGGTCTGAATCAGTGAATTTTGGGCTCCCGTGCGCCACTTTTCGAAATTCCAAAACTCACCCCTAAATAAGAAAACCAAAAACCAAAACCACCTCAAATTCTCAGAACTCAAAAATTCATGCACCATAGTTTTGGGCTAATTTTGGGCTCTTCAGGGATACCAAAAACATTATTTTTTGTACCCCACTACACCCCGAAATGAAGGTTTCAAAATAAGGGTTGGTAAAGCTAGCACCCCCACTTCCAAAAAACTCAAATTTTTTTGTACGGTCGAAATCAGTGAATTTTGGGCTCCCAAGCGCCACTTTTTGAAATTCCGAAACTCACCCCTAAATAAGAAAACCAAAAACCAAAACCACCCCAAATTCTCAAAACTCAAAAATTCTTGCGCCATAATTTTAGGGTAATTTTGGGCTCTTCATTACCACCAAAAACATTATTTTTGATACCCTAAACCCTCCCAATTTAAGATTACAAAATAGGGGGAGGTTAAGTTACTACCCCGACTTACTCAAAATTCAAACTTTTTTGCGTGATCTAAACAATTGAATTCTGGTTTTTCTATGGGCCGCTACTCAAATTTTTGAAACTCATCCCTAACTACGAGAGAGAAATGAGAACCACCCGAATATTTCATAACTAAAAAAATCATGCGCCATAATTTGGAGTCTTTAATGACACCGAAATCAATTTTGTTCACCCACATTACGAGTACAAACACCCAAATTCAACTTAGCAAAAAAGGGGATTGAAAAGCTCCACATGCTCAGAACTAGAAGATCAGAAGAAATCACACACACACACACACACACGATATTACGGTTCAAAGAAATTAGAGCCACAATTCCATCCATTATAAGCAATTGCAAAATTTTAGTTAATGAAAGATTTAATATAGATAATTTATCATATATTTTTTCATTTCTTTAATATTTAAATTGTTATAAAACCTAAACTACAAGACATTCTCTTCCAGGAATCGAATAATCTCTAAATTACATACACGTAAGTTCCACCAACTCCAAAACGTGCATACGATATTACAAACTTTCGAGCACTCTTCCATTGTTCAGAAATAAACACAAAAATAATGAACGTATACGAACAAGACATTTTTTGACAATTGTCCACATAATTCTAAATCACACGCGTTACTCAAATAATTTTGGGCTAGTACAGTATTGATTAAAAAAATTAAAATTAATAAAAATAATCCCACAATTTACCAAATCTTTTTTCTTATTTTGTAATAAAACCTAAATTACACGACGTTCTATTCCAGTAATCAAATATATTCTAAAACACTTACAATGGAGTTTGAAAATGCTCAAAAATAATTTTGGGCTTCTCTTCTTTCCTTTCCAAAAACTCGATGATTCTCGTGCCTACGATATTTCGACCTTATGAGTTATTTCACATTACCTAGTAATAAACTTATAAATAATTAACGTATACGAACAAGACATTTTTTCACAATTGTCTGCATAATGGTTAATGAAACGAGACACACAAATAAATTTGCGCTATGGTAGTAGGTATTAAAAAAATTATAAACTCATAAAAGTTATCCCAAACTCTTTCCATTCACCATTCCTACAATGTTATAAAACCTAAACTACACGACATTCTCCTGCAGTAATTAAATATTGTCTAAAACACATACGAGAGAGTTAGACCATGTTCGAAAATATTGTTGGGCTTCTCTACTTTCCATCCAAAAAATCGAAATCTCGTGTCTACGATATTTGGAGTTTTTTCACATTACACACCAATAAACAGAAAAATAATGAACGTATTCGAACAAGACATTTTTCCACAATTGTCTGCATAATGGTTAATGAAACGAGACACTGAAATAATTTTGGGCTAGTCTAGTACGTATTAAAATAATTAGAAATTATTAAATTTAGCCCAAACATTTTCCGATCACTTTTTTTAAATTGTTATAAAACCTAAACTACACAACATTCTCTTCCAGTAATTAAATATTGTCTAACACACATACAAGGGAGATTGACAATGTTGAAAAATAATTTTGGGCTTCTCTCCTTTCTTTCCAAAAAATCTATAAATCTCGTGTCTACGACATTTCGACCCTATGAGTTATTTCACATAACTCAGTAATAAACTGATAAATAACGAACGTATTCAAACAAGACATTTTTTCACAATTGTCTGCATAATGGTTAATGAAACGCGACACTCAAATAATTTTGGGCTAGTCTAGTAAGTATTTAAAAAATTATTAACTAATAAAAGTTATCCCAAACTTTTTCCGATCACTTTTTTTCACATTGTTATAAAACCTAAACTACACAACATTCTTTTCCAGTAATTAAATATTGTCTAATACACATACAAGGGAGATTGACAATGTTGAAAAATAATTTTGGGCTTCTCTCCTTTCTTTCCAAAAAATCTATAAATCTCGTGTCTACGATATTTCGACCCTATGAGTTATTTCACATAACCCAGTAATAAACTGAAAAATAACGAACGTATTCAAACAAGACATTTTTCCACAATTGTCCACATAACGATTAATGAACCGAGATACTCAAATAATTTTGGGCTAGTCTAGTACGTATTCAAAAAATTATAAACTAATAAATGTTTACCCAAACTCTTTCCGTTCAATATTTTTTACATTGTTATAAAACCTAAACTACATGACATTCTCATTCAGTAATTAAATATTGTCTAATACACATACAAGGGAGATTGACAATGTTGAAAAATAATTTTGGGCTTCTCTCCTTTCTTTCCAAAAAATCTATAAATCTCGTGTCTACGACATTTCGACCCTATGAGTTATTTCACATAACCCAGTAATAAACTGAAAAATAACGAACGTATTCAAACAAGACATTATTTCACAATTGTCTGCATAATGGTTAATGAAACGAGACACTCAAATAATTTTGGGCTAGTCTAGTAAGTATTTAAAAAATTATTAACTAATAAAAGTTACCCCAAACTTTTTCCGATCACTTTTTTTTACATTGTTATAAAACCTAAACTACACCACATTCTTTTCCAGTAATTAAATATTGTCTAATACTCATACAAGGGAGATTGACAATGTTCCGAAATAATTTTGGGCTTCTCTTCTTTCTTTCCAAAAAATCTATAAATCTCGTGTCTACGATATTTCGACCCTATGAGTTATTTCACATAACCCAGTAATAAACTGATAAATAACGAACGTATTCAAACAAGACATTTTTCCACAATTGTCTACATAACGATTAATGAACCGAGATACTCAAATAATTTTGGGCTAGTCTAGTACGTATTCAAAAAATTATAAACTAATAAATGTTAGCCCAAACTCTTTCCGTTCAATATTTTTTACATTCTTATAAAACCTAAACTACAAGACATTCTCTTCCAGTAATTAAATATTGTCTAACACACATACAAGGGAGATTGACAATGTTGAAAAATAATTTTGGGCTTCTCTCCTTTCTTTCCAAAAAATCTATAAATCTCGTGTCTACGATATTTCGACCCTATGACTTATTTCACATAACCCAGTAATAAACTGAAAAATAACGAATGTATTCAAACAAGACATTTTTTCACAATTGTCTGCATAACGATTAATGAACCGAGATACTCAAATAATTTTGGGCTAGTCTAGTACGTATTCAAAAAATTATAAACTAATAAATGTTTGCCCAAACTCTTTCCGTTCAATATTTTTTACATTGTTATAAAACCTAAACTACATGACATTCTCATTCAGTAATTAAATATAGTCTAATACACATACAAGGGAGATTGACAATGTTGAAAAATAATTTTGGGCCTCTCTCCTTTCTTTCCAAAAAATCTATAAATCTCGTGTCTACGATATTTCGACCCTATGAGTTATTTCACATAACCCAGTAATAAACTGATAAATAACAAACGTATTCAAACAAGACATTTTTTCACAATTGTCTGCATAATGGTTAATGAAACGAGACACTCAAATAATTTTGGGCTAGTCTAGTACGTATTCAAAAAATTATAAACTAATAAATGTTAGCCCAAACTCTTTCCGTTCAATATTTTTTACATTGTTATAAAACCTAAACTATATGACATTTTCTTCCAGTAATTAAATATTGTCTAATACACATACAAGGAAGATTGACAATGTTGAAAAATAATTTTGGGCTTCTCTCCTTTCTTTCCAAAAAATCTATAAA
Organism: Teleogryllus occipitalis; assembly: GCA_011170035.1. NCBI lineage: Eukaryota > Metazoa > Arthropoda > Insecta > Orthoptera > Gryllidae > Teleogryllus > Teleogryllus occipitalis. The sequence continues at coordinate 48,523 of BLKR01010273.1, forward strand.
TCTCGTGTCTACGATATTTCGACCCTATGAGTTATTTCACATAACCCAGTAATAAACTGAAAAATAACGAACGAATTCAAACAAGACATTTTTACACAATTGTTTGCATAAAGGTTAATGAAACGAGACACTCAAATAATTTTGGGCTAGTCTAGTACGTAATAAAAAAATTATAAACTAATAAAAGTTTCCCCAAACTTTTTCCGATCACTTTTTTTTACATTGGTATAAAACCTTAACTACACAACATTCTCTTCCTGTAATTAAATTATGTTTAATACACATACCAGGGAGATTGAAAATGTTCAAAAATAATTTTGGGCTTCTCTTCTTTCTTTCCAAAAAATCTATAAATCTCGTGCCTACGATATTTCGACCCTATGAGTTATTTCACATAACCCAGTAATAAACTGAAAAATAATGAACGTACACAAACAAGACATTTTTTTCACAATTCTCGACATATTGGGTAATTAAACGAGATACTCAAATAATTTTGGGCTAGTCTAATTCGTATTAAAAAAATTATAAACTAATAAAAGTTATGCCAAACTTTTTCCGATCACTTTTTTTTTACATTGTCATAAAACCTAAACTACATAACTTTCACTTCCAGTAATGAAATATTGCCTAAAACACATTCATGGGAGTTCGACAATGTTCGAAAATAATTTTGGGCTTCTGTTCTTTCCTTCCAAAAAATTTGGGCTAGACTAATACGTATTAAAATAATTATAATTATTATTGAAAATTATAATTATATATATATATATATATATATATAATTATATATATAATTATATATATAATTATTATATTATTAAATTAATTATAATTAAAAAAATATATAAAATATATTACACCACCGCCGCCGCAATAAACCTCAGTCGTTTCCTTCAGTGAATATCTTACGTGGTTTTGGAGTATTAAGTGAGATACAGAATTTACAAACTTTATTTTTATTGTAGTGTAAAATGATGAAAACGTAGTTGTACCCTTATAATTCTTAGACTATTTGGATAAAAGTGTATACTCATACTAAAGCGTCAATAATTCGGTCTATAAAATCCATACCGTCTATCGACGGTATGGGTTTTATTGTCCGAACCCGATTGCGGCGAAAACAAATCGCGTAAATTTAATACTGTAAGTATACACATAGTTGTTTAAAGGGTTGTCACGACTTCATATTTATTTTAACTACTGATTACAGAAAATTATAATTATGTAACTATCAAACTAAATTATAAATGTCTTTAGTAGTTATTTTCGGTTGAAGACTATATCAATCCCATTTATGTTTCCAGTTAATTTGATAATACGGAAAAGTATATGGTTGCTACATTTTACTGTAGTACTCGCATAATTCTCCGATAGAGCTCACAAGGTAGAAGGGGGTTACAGACGGTCTGCGCTTCGCTTCCAGGGAGCCGAGACAAAATGTGCAACTGACCCTTACCGTTCACACCCCCGGAGCCTCTGCTGGGAGGATCCTGTTGGGTCACTAATATTTATGATCTGTTATTCGTCAATGTGTTCCCTAGTTGCAACATCTGTGGTCGAGGCCCGACCGTTTCGGCACTTCCTTTCTACTCGCCGGCTCTTTTATGACAGTACCTGGAACGAGGCCCAAGCTGTCCCGCGCTTCCTTGCGGCGTCGCGGGCAGTGCGAAGACTAGTGTCAGAATAGCATGTACGTTCCTAGTGGCTATGTATTACTGTATAAAGAGGAAAATTTAAGTAAAACATTCACAAAAATAATCCAGAGGTTTTGTAAAAAAATTCAATTTTTATGTAATAGTATTAATTATTAAAAAGGCCTAAATATTTAAATTAACTCACACGTTTTTATAGTTACAGCATGTCTCCATAAATTCTTCTTTTTGTCAATTTGAATATCTGAGATATGTAATTGAGTTTTAAAAGGGTCGGTAAACTGGCTTGAGAGTATGAGGCGAAACATACAGTTAAAAAAATTAATATTGTTTACATATACTCACACACGTACGTACAAGGAGACACTGTGTTGCAACATAATATTTCAATGAATTTCGAGTGTACATTAACTACTGATGTCAATTTTCTAAAACTCTCAAAAGACTATTAATAATAGATACAGTAAATCATATGTGACAAATATTTTTGTTGAATTAAAAGAATTAACAAAGAAGTCTTTCATCAATCTTCACAAAAGAAAAGCTTTGCATATTAAAGTGAAAGAAATAACAGTTTAATAATAAAAAATTAAAATAGGCATTGTCACCAAATCAGAAAAACATTACATATAATGTTCCATACTGTTTATTAAGTAAAATTGTTTAAACAGAGAGAAGAGAATAAAGAGAAGAAAGAAACAAGAGAATAACATCGCTTAAGTGTTACACAACGTCGGTAAAGCTAGCACCCCCACTTTCGAAAAACTGAAAAATTTTTGCGCCATAATTTTGGGCTAATTTTGGGCTAATTTCAGCCCCCATTCAAAAATTTTGGGCTACCTCCCAATACCCCGAAATTAAAATTTGAAAATGAGGCTGGTAAAGCTAGCACCCCCACTTCCTAAAAATTCAAAACTTTTTGTACGGTCAAAACAAGTGAATTTTGGGCTCCTGAGCGCCACTTTTTGAAATTCCAAAACTCACCCCTAAATAAGAAAACCAAAAACCAAAACCACCCCAAATTCTTAAAACTCAAAAATTCTCGCGCCATAGTTTTGGGCTAATTTTGGGCTCTTCAGGGATACCAAAAACATTATTTTTTGTACCTCACTACCCCCCAAAATGAAGGTTTCAAAATAAGGGTTGGTAAAGCTAGCACCCCCACTTCCAAAAAATTCAAATTTTTTTGTACGGTCTGAATCAGTGAATTTTGGGCTCCCGTGCGCCACTTTTCGAAATTCCAAAACTCACCCCTAAATAAGAAAACCAAAAACCAAAACCACCTCAAATTCTCAAAACTCAAAAATTCTTGCACCATAGTTTTGGGCTAATTTTGGGCTCTTCAGGGATACCAAAAACATTATTTTTTGTACCTCACTACCCCCCAAAATGAAGGTTTCAAAATAAGGGTTGGTAAAGCTAGCACCCCCACTTCCAAAAAATTCAAATTTTTTTGTACGGTCTGAATCAGTGAATTTTGGGCTCCCGTGCGCCACTTTTCGAAATTCCAAAACTCACCCCTAAATAAGAAAACCAAAAACCAAAACCACCTCAAATTCTCAAAACTCAAAAATTCTTGCACCATAGTTTTGGGCTAATTTTGGGCTCTTCAGGGATACCAAAAACATTATTTTTTGTACCCCACTACACCCCGAAATGAAGGTTTCAAAATAAGGGTTGGTAAAGCTAGCACCCCCACTTCCAAAAAATTCAAATTTTTTTGTACGGTCGAAATCAGTGAATTTTGGGCTTCCAAGCGCCACTTTTTGAAATTCCGAAACTCACCCCTAAATAAGAAAACCAAAAACCAAAACCACCCCAAATTCTCAAAACTCAAAAATTCTTGCGCCATAATTTTAGGGTAATTTTGGGCTCTTCATTACCACCAAAAACATTATTTTTGATACCCTAAAACCTCCCAATTTAAGATTACAAAATAGGGGGAGGTTAAGTTACTACCCCGACTTACTCAAAATTCAAACTTTTTTGCGTGATCTAAACAATTGAATTCTGGTTTTTCTATGGGCCGCTACTCAAATTTTTGAAACTCATCCCTAACTACGAGAGAGAGAGAAATGAGAACCACCCGAATATTTCATAACTAAAAAAATCATGCGCCATAATTTGGAGTCTTTAATGACACCGAAATCAATTTTGTTCACCCACATTACGAGTACAAACACCCAAATTCAACTTAACAAAAAAGGGGATTGAAAAGCTCCACATGCTCAGAACTAGAAGATCAGAAGAAATCACACACACACACACACACACACGATATTACGGTTCAAAGAAATTACAGCCACAATTCCATCCATTATAAGCAATTGCAAAATTTTAGTTAATGAAAGATTTAATATAGATAATTTATCACATATTTTTTCATTTCTTTAATATTTAAATTGTTATAAAACCTAAACTACAAGACATTCTCTTCCAGGAATCGAATAATCTCTAAATTACATACACGTAAGTTCCACCAACTCCAAAACGTGCATACGATATTACAAACTTTCGAGCACTCTTCCATTGTTCAGAAATAAACACAAAAATAATGAACGTATACGAACAAGACATTTTTTGACAATTGTCCACATAATTCTAAATCACACGCGTTACTCAAATAATTTTGGGCTAGTACAGTATTGATTAAAAAATTAAAATTAATAAAAATAATCCCACAATTTACCAAATCTTTTTTCTTATTTTGTAATAAAACCTAAATTACACGACGTTCTATTCCAGTAATCAAATATATTCTAAAACACTTACAATGGAGTTTGAAAATGCTCAAAAAATATTTTGGGCTTCTCTCCTTTTCTTCCCAAAAACTCGATGATTCTCGTGCCTACGATATTTCGACCTTATGAGTTATTTCACATTACCTAGTAATAAACTGATAAATAATTAACGTATACGAACAAGACATTTTTTCACAATTGTCTGCATAATGGTTAATGAAACGAGACACACAAATAAATTTGCGCTAGGGTAGTAGGTATTAAAAAAATTATAAACTCATCAAAGTTATCCCAAACTCTTTCCATTCACCATTCCTACAATGTTATAAAACCTAAACTACACGACATTCTCCTGCAGTAATTAAATATTGTCTAAAACACATACGAGAGAGTTAGACCATGTTCGAAAATAATTTTGGGCTTCTCTGCTTTCCATCCAAAAAATTGAAATCTCGTGTCTACGATATTTGGAGTTTTTTCACATTACACACTAATAAACAGAAAAATAATGAACGTATTCGAACAAGACATTTTTCCACAATTGTCTGCATAATGGTTAATGAAACGAGACACTGAAATAATTTTGGGCTAGTCTAGTACGCATTAAAATAATTAGAAATTATTAAATTTAGCCCAAACATTTTCCGATCACTTTTTTTAAATTGTTATAAAACCTAAACTACACAACATTCTCTTCCAGTAATTAAATATTGTCTAATACACATACAAGGGAGATTGACAATGTTGAAAAATAATTTTAGGCTTCTCTCCTTTCTTTCCAAAAAATCTATAAATCTCGTGTCTACGATATTTCGACCCTATGAGTTATTTCACATAACCCAGTAATAAACTGAAAAATAACAAACGTATTCAAACAAGACATTTTTCCACAATTGTCCACAAAACGATTAATGAACCGAGATACTCAAATAATTTTGGTCTATTCTAGTTTGTATTGAAAAAATTATAAACTAATAAATGTTAGCCCAAACTCTTTCCGTTCAATATTTTTTACATTGATATAAGACCTAAACTACACGACATTCGCTTCCAGTAATTGAATATTGCCTTAAACACATGCAAGGGAGATTGACAAAGTTCAAAAATAATTTTGGGCTTCTCTCTTTTCTTTCCAAAAAATTGATAGTTCTCGTGCCTACGATATTTTGATCTTATGAGTTATTTCACATAACCCATTATAAACTGAAAAATAATGAACGTATACAAACAAGACATTTTTCCACAATTGTCCACATAACGATTAATAAACCGAGATACTCAAATAATTTTGGGCTAGTCTAGTACGTATTCAAAAAATTATAAACTAATAAATGTTAGCCCAAACTCTTTCCGTTCAATATTTTTTACATTGTTATAAAACCTAAACTACAAGACATTCTCTTCCAGTAATTAAATATTGTCTAATACACATACAAGGGAGATTGACAATGTTCCGAAATAATTTTGGGCTTCTCTCCTTTCTTTCCAAAAAATCTATAAATTTCGTGTCTACGATATTTCGACCCTATGAGTTTTTTCACATAACCCAGTAATAAACTGAAAAATAACGAACGTATTCAAACAAGACATTTTTAGACAATTGTCTGCATAATGATTTATAAAACGAGACACTCAAATAATTTTGGGCTAGTCTAATACGTATTCAAAAAATTATAAACTTATAAATGTTAGCCCAAACTCTTTCCGTTCAATATTTTTTACATTGTTATAAAACCTAAACTATATGACATTCTCTTCCAGTAATTAAATATTGTCTAAAACACATACAAGGAAGATTGACAATGTTGAAAAATAATTTTGGGCTTCTCTCCTTTCTTTCCAAAAAATCTATAAATCTCGTGTCTACGATATTTCGACCCTATGAGTTATTTCACATAACCCAGTAATAAACTGAAAAATAACGAACGTATTCAAACAAGACATTTTTAGACAATTGTTTGCATAATGGTTAATGAAACGAGACACTCAAATAATTTTGGGCTAGTCTAGTACGCATTAAAATAATTAGAAATTATTAAATTTAGCCCAAACATTTTCCGATCACTTTTTTTAAATTGTTATAAAACCTAAACTACACAACATTCTCTTCCAGTAATTAAATATTGTCTAATACACATACAAGGGAGATTGACAATGTTGAAAAATAATTTTTGGCTTCTCTCCTTTCTTTCCAAAAAATCTATAAATCTCGTGTCTACGATATTTCGACCCTATGAGTTATTTCACATAACCCAGTAATAAACTGAAAAATAACGAACGTATTCAAACAAGACATTTTTCCACAATTGTCCACAAAACGATTAATGAACCGAGATACTCAAATAATTTTGGTCTATTCTAGTTTGTATTGAAAAAATTATAAACTAATAAATGTTAGCCCAAACTCTTTCCGTTCAATATTTTTTACATTGATATAAGACCTAAACTACACGACATTCGCTTCCAGTAATTGAATATTGCCTAAAACACATGCAAGGGAGATTGACAATGTTCAAATATAATTTTGGGCTTCTCTCTTTTCTTTCCAAAAAATTGATAGTTCTCGTGCCTACGATATTTCGATCTTATGAGTTATTTCACATAACCCATTATAAACTGAAAAATAATGAACGTATACAAACAAGACATTTTTCCACAATTGTCCACATAACGATTAATAAACCGAGATACTCAAATAATTTTGAGCTAGTCTAGTACGTATTCAAAAAATTATAAACTAATAAATGTTAGCCCAAACTCTTTCCGTTCAATATTTTTTACATTGTTATAAAACCTAAACTACAAGACATTCTCTTCCAGTAATTAAATATTGTCTAATACACATACAAGGGAGATTGACAATGTTGAAAAATAATTTTGGGCTTCTCTCCTTTCTTTCCAAAAAATCTATAAATCTCGTGTCTACGATATTTCGACCCTATGAGTTATTTCACATAACCCAGTAATAAACTGATAAATAACGAACGTATTCAAACAAGACATTTTTCCACAATTGTCCACATAACGATTAATGAACCGAGATACTCAAATAATTTTGGGCTAGTCTAGTACGTATTCAAAAAATTATAAACTAATAAATGTTAGCCCAAACTCTTTCCGTTCAATATTTTTTACATTGTTATAAAACCTAAACTATATGACATTCTCTTCCAGTAATTTAATATTGTCTAAAACACATACAAGGAAGATTGACAATGTTGAAAAATAATTTTGGGCTTCTCTCCTTTCTTTCCAAAAAATCTATAAATCTCGTGTCTACGATATTTCGACCCTATGAGTTATTTCACATAACCCAGTAATAAACTGAAAAATAACGAACGTATTCAAACAAGACATTTTTAGACAATTGTTTGCATAATGGTTAATGAAACGAGACACTCAAATAATTTTGGGCTAGTCTAATACGTATTAAAAAAATTATAAACTAATAAAAGTTATGCCAAACTTTTTCCGATCACTTTTTTTTACATTGTCATAAAACCTAAACTACACAACATTCTCTTCCAGTAATGAAATATTGCCTAAAACACATTCATGGGAGTTCGACAATGTTCGAAAATAATTTTGGGCTTCTGTTCATTTCTTCCAAAAAATCGATAGTTCTCGTGCGTACGATATTTCGACCTTACGAGCACATTCACAATACCCAGGAAAAAATCAATAATAATGAACGTATAGAAACAGGACTTTTTCTGACAATAGCCTATAGATAGCGTAATAAAACGAGACATTCAAATATTTTTGGGCTAGTCTAGTACTTTTTGAAAAAATTATAAACCAATAACAATTATCTCATACTTTTTCGGATCATCATTCTTTACACTACAATTAAACCTAAACTACAGGACTGTCTCTTCTAGTAATCGAACATTGTCTAAAACTCATACAAGGGTGGTCGAAATTGTTAAAAAATAATTTTGGGCTTCTCTATTTTCCTTCCAAAAAATCGATACTTTTCGTGCGTACGATTTTTCGACCTTTCGAGCACTTTCACATTACCCAGAAAAATTCAATAAAATAAAACGTGTAGAAACAGGACTTTTTCTGACAATAGCCTATGAAATGGGTAATAAAACGAGACTTTCAAATAATTTTGGGCTACTCTAGTACTTTTTGAAAAAATTATAAACGTATAACAATTATTCAATACTTTTTCGGATCACGATTCTGTACACTGCCATTAAACCTAAACTATACGACTGTCTCTTCCAGTAATCTAACATTGTTTAAAACACATACAAGGGTGGTCGACATGCTCAAAATTAATTTTCGTCTTCTCTCCTTTCCTTCGAAAAGATTGAAGATTCTCGTGCGGACGATCAATCGACCTTTCGAGCCCTTTTTGATTATTCAGCAGTTAACTAAAATATGTTCTGCAGTACCAAAAATTATTACATAAGAAACCCTCATTTTTAGGTGGCGGCGGGCAACCCACGATAGCCATACGATCAAGCGCGTCACCATACCCTGTAAAAAATGTTAAAACATTACCATTCTGTTGTACCTGGTATGTACCGGATTGTTTTGCCCAAATTGTTTTTGTACAAAGGATGGTAATTAAGATAGAGCTATTTAAATGTGGCGTCGAACGGCTAATAATAGAAATACCACCAAGCGCGTCACCATACCCCTTGAAATATGTGAAACCATTACTATTCGTTTTTACCTGGTTTTGTACCGGATTGTTCCAACAGAAATTTAATTGTACCGAAGTTTTATTTAAGGTACAACCATTTAAAGTGGCGGCTGTTTGCGCACGCTAAGAACTCCAAGCACGTCTCCACCACCGTAAAGAATGTTAAACCAAAACCGTCTGTTGGTTGCAAATGATTTTCACCTTGAATGAATTTCTCAACTTTACTAAGCACTAAGATTTTAGACTCAATTTTGATAATCATATATTTTATTATTAAGTATACTATAACTGTGTAACACTTAAGCGATGTTATTCTCTTGTTTCTTTCTTCTCTTTATTCTCTTCTCTCTGTTTAAACAATTTTACTTAATAAACAGTATGGAACATTATATGTAATGTTTTTCTGATTTGGTGACAATGCCTATTTTAATTTCTTATTATTAAACTGTTATTTCTTTCACTTTAATATGCAAAGCTTTTCTTTTGTGAAGATTGATGAAAGACTTCTTTGTTAATTCTTTTAATTCAACAAAAATATTTGTCATATATGATTTACTGTATCTATTATTAATAGTCTTTTGAGAGTTTTAGAAAATTGACATCAGTAGTTAATGTACACTCGAAATTCATTGAAATATTATGTTGCAACACAGTGTCTCCTTGTACGTACGTGTGTGAGTATATGTAAACAATATTAAGTTTTTTAACTGTATGTTTCGCCTCATACTTTCAAGCCAGTTTACCGACCCTTTTAAAACTCAACTACATATCTCAGATATTCAAATTGACAAAAAGAAGAATTTATGGAGACATGCTGTAACTATAAAAACGTGTGAGTTAATTTAAATATTTAGGCCTTTTTAATAATTAATACTATTACATAAAAATTGAATTTCTTTTACAAAACCTCTGGATTATTTTTGTGAATGTTTTACTTAAATTTTCCTCTTTATACAGTAATACATAGCCACTAGGAAAGTACATGCTATTCTGACACTAGTCTTCGCACTGCCCGCGACGCCGCAAGGAAGCGCAGGACAGCTTGGGCCTCGTTCCAGGTACTGTCATAAAAGAGCCGGCGAGTAGAAAGGAAGTGCCGAAACGGTCGGGCCTCGACCACAGATGTTGCAACTAGGGAACACATTGACGAATAACAGATCATAAATATTAGTGACCCAACAGGGTCCTCCCAGCAGAGGCTCCGGGGGTGTGAACGGTAAGGGTCAGTTGCACATTTTGTCTAGGCTCCCTGGAAGCGAAGCGCAGACCGTCTGTAACCCCCTTCTACCTAGTGAGCTCTATCGGAGAATTATGCGAGTACTACAGTAGAATGTAGCAACCATATACTTTTCCGTATTATCAAATTAACTGGAAACATAAATGGGATTGATATCGTCTTCAACCGAAAATAACTACTAAAGACATTTATAATTTAGTTTGATAGTTAAATAATTATAATTTTCTGTAATCAATAGTTAAAATAAATATGAAGTCGTGACAACCCTTTAAACAACTATGTGTATACTTACAGTATTAAATTTACGCGATTTGTTTTCGCCGCAATCGGGTTCAGACAATAAAATCCATACCGTCGATAGACGGTATGGATTTTATAGACCGAATTATTGACGCTTTAGTATGAGTATACACTTTTATCCAAAGAGTCTAAGAATTATAAGGGTACAACTACGTTTTCATCATTTTACACTACAATGAAAATAAAGTTTGTAAATTCTGTATCTCACTTAATACTCCAAAACCACGTAAGATATTCACTGAAGGAAACGACTGAGGTTTATTGCGGCGGCGGTGGTGTAATATATTTTATATATTTTTTTAATTATAATTAATTTTAATAATATAATAATTATATATAATTATATATAATTATATATATATATATAATTATATATATATAATTATAATTTTCAATAATAATTATAATTATTTTAATACGTATTAGTCTAGCCCAAATTTTTTTGGAAGGAAAGAACAGAAGCCCAAAATTATTTTCGAACATTGTCGAACTCCCATGAATGTGTTTTAGGCAATATTTCATTACTGGAAGAGAATGTTGTGTAGTTTAGGTTTTATGACAATGTAAAAAAAAGTGATCGGGAAAAGTTTGGCATAACTTTTATTAGTTTATAATTTTTTTAATACGTATTAGACTAGCCCAAAATTATTTGAGTATCTCGTTTAATTACCCATTATGTGGAGAATTGTGAAAAAAATGTCTTCTTTGTGTACGTTCATTATTTTTCAGTTTATTACTGGGTTATGTGAAATAAATCATAGGGTCGAAATATCATAGGCACGAGATTTATAGATTTTTTGGAAAGAAAGAAGAGAAGCCCAAAATTATTTTTGAACATTTTCAATCTCCCTGGTATGTGTATTAAACATAATTTAATTACTGGAAGAGAATGTTGTGTAGTTTAGGTTTTATAACAATGTAAAAAAAAGTGATCGGAAAAAGTTTGGGATAACTTTTATTAGTTTATAATTTTTTTATTACGTACTAGACTAGCCAAAAATTATTTGAGTGTCTCGTTTCATTAACCATTATGCAAACAATTGTCTAAAAATGTCTTGTTTGAATACGTTCGTTATTTATCAGTTTATTACTGGGTTATGTGAAATAACTCATAGGGTCGAAATATCGTAGACACGAGATTTATAGATTTTTTGGAAAGAAAGGAGTGAAGCCCAAAATTATTTTTCAACATTGTCAATCTCCCTTGTATGTGTATTAGACAATATTTAATTACTGGAAGAGAATGTTGTGTAGTTTAGGTTTTATAACAATTTAAAAAAAGTGATCGGAAAATGTTTGGGCTAAATTTAATAATTTCTAATTATTTTAATGCGTACTAGACTAGCCCAAAATTATTTCAGTGTCTCGTTTCATTAACCATTATGCAGACAATTGTGGAAAAATGTCTTGTTCGAATACGTTCATTATTTTTCTGTTTATTAGTGTGTAATGTGAAAAAACTCCAAATATCGTAGACACGAGATTTCAATTTTTTGGATGGAAAGCAGAGAAGCCCAAAATTATTTTCGAACATGGTCTAACTCTCTCGTATGTGTTTTAGACAATATTTAATTACTGCAGGAGAATGTCGTGTAGTTTAGGTTTTATAACATTGTAGGAATGGTGAATGGAAAGAGTTTGGGATAACTTTGATGAGTTTATAATTTTTTTAATACCTACTACCCTAGCGCAAATTTATTTGTGTGTCTCGTTTCATTAACCATTATGCAGACAATTGTGAAAAAATGTCTTGTTCGTATACGTTAATTATTTATCAGTTTATTACTAGGTAATGTGAAATAACTCATAAGGTCGAAATATCGTAGGCACGAGAATCATCGAGTTTTTGGGAAGAAAAGGAGAGAAGCCCAAAATTATTTTTGAGCATTTTCAAACTCCATTGTAAGTGTTTTAGAATATATTTGATTACTGGAATAGAACGTCGTGTAATTTAGGTTTTATTACAAAATAAGAAAAAAGATTTGGTAAATTGTGGGATTATTTTTATTAATTTTAATTTTTTTAATCAATACTGTACTAGCCCAAAATGATTTGAGTAACGCGTGTGATTTAGAATTATGTGGACAATTGTCAAAAAATGTCTTGTTCGTATACGTTCATTATTTTTGTGTTTATTTTTGAACAATGGAAGAGTGCTCGAAAGTTTGTAATATCGTATGCACGTTTTGGAGTTTGTGGAACTTACGTGTATGTAATTTAGAGATTATTCGATTCCTGGAAGAGAATGTCTTGTAGTTTAGGTTTTATAACAATTTAAATATTAAAGAAATGAAAAAATATGTGATAAATTATCTATATTAAATCTTTCATTAACTAAAATTTTGCAATTGCTTATAATGGATGGAATTGTGGCTCTAATTTCTTTGAACCGTAATATCGTGTGTGTGTGTGTGTGTGTGTGTGTGTGTGTGTGTGTGTGTGTGTGTGATTTCTTCTGATCTTCTAGTTCTGAGCATGTGGAGCTTTTCAATCCCCTTTTTTGTTAAGTTGAATTTGGGTGTTTGTACTCGTAATGTGGGTGAACAAAATTGATTTCGGTGTCATTAAAGACTCCAAATTATGGCGCATGATTTTTTTCGTTATGAAATATTCGGGTGGTTCTCATTTCTCTCTCTCGTAGTTAGGGATGAGTTTCAAAAATTTGAGTAGCGGCCCATAGAAAAACCAGAATTCAATTGTTTAGATCACGCAAAAAAGTTTGAATTTTGAGTAAGTCGGGGTAGTAACTTAACCTCCCCCTATTTTGTAATCTTAAATTGGGAGGTTTTAGGGTATCAAAAATAATGTTTTTGGTGGTAATGAAGAGCCCAAAATTACCCTAAAATTATGGCGCAAGAATTTTTTGAGTTTTGAGAATTTGGGGTGGTTTTGGTTTTTGGTTTTCTTATTTAGGGGTGAGTTTCGGAATTTCAAAAAGTGGCGCTTGGGAGCCCAAAATTCACTGATTTCGACCGTACAAAAAAATTTGAGTTTTTTGGAAGTGGGGGTGCTAGCTTTACCAACCCTTATTTT
>BLKR01010274.1:0-62123 GCA_011170035.1 Teleogryllus occipitalis
GGGGACTCAAAACTAACAATCATTCCATTCTCAAGTTCTGTACCGGCAAATATTGTGAATTGCTTATTAAAGTTGCATATTCAAGTTTTATAAACTATTGTTCTTCTGAGCACACGCATCTCTGCGACACGCTGCATTAGATAAATTAAGTGATTCGTTCAAAGAATTTAGTAAAAGGAAAGTTTATAATAAATCATTTAAATAGCATTCAGCTATAAGATTACTTGATCATCTTTCTAAAAATGCATTTATCGTGCGGATGCTGCCAAATAAGGTTTACTGAATAGTTAGTAAAGAATGAATGCGTCGTGGCACTGGTAAAATAATTTCGCATGGAATGTTATCAGTTCGTCGAAATATGTATGTATAGATAATTAACTAATTATTCGGAATACTCGTGAATTAATAAACGAGATTTTCTTTCTGTGATCGTATAGAATGTTTCAATTTTCCTTGAAGGTACCTTGCGGTATCCTGATTGATAAAATTAATCGAGAATTTAGTTCACAATATTTTTCAAATATAATGAGTACGCATAAAGATTTATAACTTTTTTTCGTCGAATAGAGTAATTAAATAAGTTATGAATGAAGCAAACACTTATTGCAAATTTCTGCAGTTTTAGGTTTTATGACTAATTTCTTATGTGCGTGTGCAACTCGCCGCGGAACTGTGCCATAGTGAAATATATGAAGAGTTCTGTTCAAAGCATTTTGTACAAATAAGAAATACGTATAACGATTTATAACTCATATAAACGAATAGAATAATTCAATAAGTTATAAATAAACCAAACAAGTATTGCCAATTTATGCAGTTTCAGGTTTTATGACTAATTTATTTGCGTGTGCATCTCGCCGCGGAACAGTCATTGTAAAATACACGAAGAGTTCATGGGGTTTTGTACTAATAAGAAATGCGTATAACGATTTATAACTCGTATAAATGAGTAGAGTAATTCAATAAGTTATAAATAAATTAAACAGGTATTGCAAATATCTGCGGTTAGAGGTTTTATGACTAATTCTTAATGTGCGTGTGCATCTCGACCTGGAACAGTGTCATAGTGAAATATACAAAGAGTTCATGGGGTTTTGTACTAATACGAAATGCGTATAACGATTTATAACTCATATAAACGAATGGAGTAGTTCAATAAGTTATAAATAAAGGAAAGGTTTATTGCAAATATCTGCGATTTGAGGTTTTATAACTAATTTTTAATGTGCGTGTGCATCTCGCCGCGGAAGAGTCATAGTGAAACATACGAAGAGTTCATGGGGTTTTGTACTAATACGAAATGCGTATAACGATCTATAACTCATATAAATGAATGGAGTAGTTCAATAAGTTATAAATAAAGGAAAGGTTTATTGCAAATATCTGCGGTTTGAGGTTTTGTGACTAATTTCTTACGTGCGTGTGCATCTCGACCCGGAACAGTGTCATAGTGAAATATACGAAGAGTTCATGGGGTTTTGTACTAATAAGAAATGCGTATAACGATATATAACTCCTATAAACGAGTAGAGTAATTCAATAACTTATAAATAAATTAAACACGTATTGCAAATATCTGCGGTTTGAGGTTTTGTGACTAATTTCTTACGTGCGTGTGCATCTCGAACTGGAACAGTGTCATAGTGAAATATACAAAGAGTTCATGGGGTGTTGTGCTAATAAGAAATGCGTATAACGGTATATAACTCCTATAAACGAGTAGAGTCATTCAATAAGTTATAAATAAATTAAATACGTATTGCAAATATCTGCGGTTTGAGGTTTTGTGACTAATTTCTTACGTGCGTGTGCATCTCGACCCGGAACAGTGTCATAGTGAAATATACGAAGAGTTCATGGGGTTTTGTACTAATACGAAATGCGTATAACGATTTATAACTCATATAAACGAATGGAGTAGTTCAATAAGTTATAAATAAAGGAAAGGTTTATTGCAAATATCTGCGATTTGAGGTTTTATGACTAATTTTTAATGTGCGTGTGCATCTCGCCGCGGAAGAGTCATAGTGAAACATACGAAGAGTTCATGGGGTTTTGTACTAATACGAAATGCGTATAACGATTTATAACTCATATAAACGAATAGAGTAATTCAATAAGTTATAAATAAAGAAAACACGTATTGCAAATATCTGCGGTTTGAGGTTTTATGAATAATTTCTTATGTTTTGTACATGTTGTTTCTGATGTATATCTTAATTACATTTTCGGTCGCCATATTGTTTTGTGTAATTTTTATATCAGATATGAAATCAGCGACCTCGAAAACCCCCATGTACAACTTAGTAAATGAATTCGAACCCATTTGAGGTTTTGGCCACGTCCGTCCGTCTGTCCGTCCGTCTTTGTCCGTCCGTCTGTCCTGCTGCCTGTCCGTCTTTCCATCCGTCTGTCCGTCCGTCTCTCCGTCCGTTTGTCTGTCTGTCCGTCCGTGTGTCTGTCGTCCGTGTGTCCGTCCATATGTCTTTTCGTCTGTCTGTCCGTCTTTGAACATTACTAGCGCCAAAACCACCCGTACGATCTTTTCCCAATTGCAGAATCCTCGGTTTATCTAGATCTAGTTGAATCTTTGAGAGTACTTTACAGGAAGCCCCACAGATATTTTCTCAAAAACGGCTTCAAATTTTTACTTTAAATTTCTTGTCATGAAATACTCGTAGAAAGATGGGATAGTTTCAATTTTCACTGATAAATATGAAGAATAATGTAAAATACACTTATAAAGGTGGCATTGGTCTCATTTTTACGGTTAATTCTGAATTTTCGGAAATTTCAAAAGTTTGAATTTTGTCGGTGTCTTCCTAAAACTACAAAATTAAAGATAGAGATTTTTTCTTCAAGTGAAGTTTGTTGCTCATTATTAGTTCTTTTAATAAGGTCATGTACATTTTTTTGTAAATGTTAGTAGTTTTGTCGCAATATGGCGTGCAATATTTGCAATTTTAGAAAATTACAAAAACAAGATTTTCTGAAAAACTGCTCCAAAGGTTTTCTTTAAATTTTTGGTATGGATATTACCAAACAAACTCTATTCGATGAAGTAAATGCTATATTGCTCTATTCTTTTGTTTTCACAAAAATTACAAAAATATAATTTTTTGAGTTGTCTCTCACGTCGGTAATATTTACATTGGAGGTGATATCTTCACTTTATTGTATTTATGAGTTTATGTGCAAAATAACGTCACATATAGTTTTTCGTTTAAATCAGCTCAAAATTCAGCATTTTCAGAAACGCTTGAACGCCATTTTCTCGAAGATGGCTCCAAATTGTTTCTACAAACTTTTCCAACGGATAGTGGTACTATCACTGTTTAATATGACGTGAAGTTCATTTTGGTGCATTGATTTATGTTTTCAGAAATTACACAAATGTAATTTTTTTGACATATCTTTCACTCCGTTAATATGTACGTTTCAATGGTTTTGTATACATTATTTAATTAGTGAGTTGATGTTCTTCATATTACTTCAAATGAAATTTTCCGAAAACTCAAGAGATTTCTGTGAAAAAGAGCTTCAAATTTTGCATATACAGCAACACTTAACGCCATTTTCTTAAAGACGGCTCCACATTTTTCAATGAAAATTGCTATTTAAGACATAGTTTTAGCCTTGTTTAATATTCTTAAAATAATATTTCGGTTCTACTGTTTGGAAACCGAAAAGTTGAGAAAATTTTTAAAAAAATGGGTAAATATGGGCGGCGATAGATGGTGGCAAACAAGAAGATTGTACAGTATCAGTCCACACCAAGCAAATTAGAAAACTTTACTAGGAGAAAGTCTGTGCTATTATGTAGCACCGCACCTCTAGTGTTAATTCTAAATGAATATTCTTATTTTTATTATTTCTATTACTGTATCATTGAAGTAACTGTACCGATTTATTATTTCATTCAATTTTTTCATAATCCTTAGTCTTTAGCCACCACCTTGATTGTTTTCTACCTTTTTTCAATTGTTTAATGCTAACTCCGAGATAGTTTGAATTTTTGAAAGTAAATACGAAGATCTGCTCCCCCATAAAATTGTTATGATATTTGTAAATAATGCAACTCGTTTGAGTGATTAGGCGGAAAAATTATTAAAAATAAAATTATTATTATTATTATTATTATTATTTATTCATCACAGTTTTTACTGGTCGGTATTTTAACTATTCACAGGTTCCAGTTGTATGCATAAGTCTTTTCCGATTTAACTAAGAAATGGCTCCAGTAAACAGTACGCAGCGTATGAATTAGACAATACGTCAGTTTCTTCGTCTGACATTAACCTCCACAAGTTCAGTCCTCCAAACACTAGTATCTGCCTTGTATTGTTCAGTGCTCATGTCGACGCTTGTGCCTGAAAAAAAACATTTGCAGCACGCATTGCTTTTCTTATTTGATAAAAAGGAGAAGGCTGTGGAAAGTCATCGTTTGCGGGTAGAAACCAGTAAAGGCACCTGGAAATCGCTTGGAAGGCCAATCCTTCCGCACGCGCCGCACTCCCCGACCTGGCGCCATCTGACCGTCACCTCTTCGCGTCCATGGAGCACGCGCTCGCAGAGCAGCATATCACCAATTTCGAGGAAGTTGGAAAATGGTTCCACGAATGCTTTGCCGCTTCTTGTTTGTTTTAAGTCTCAATGAGCCATTGAGGAAATGGGACGGTTTATTTCAATGTATAAGTAATGAATTCATAAATAATATTTTGAAACAATATTAGGAATATGAGGTGAATGAGTTCTTTTAAGTTGGGTTTGCAAATTTTTCGGTTATGATCACTGAGTGATTGTAAAGCAATAAACTAGGTAATTAAAGTTGATACTACGTAATTTAAGTCCATTGCATCAGAAATATCGTTAATATATTCTCAGAAAACAAGTTATTATAACACAAAACATTTTGAACTAGATTTCATTTTTCGTTAATTTTTCAAAAGTTTGATTCGAAAAAAGTGTTTTTACAATTTTAATAAAACCTTCAAACATTCTAGGTTCCTTGATATTTACGAGCTGCGGGGCCTGATGGTCAAGACGTATCACTCACATCGGACGACTTAGTGTCCCCATAAGACATTTCCTCGTTGATGCCTTCCCCTGCGCTGACGCCTTCTGAGCGGATGCTCTTGCCTTTAAAAATATGGACTAATTTGCATTTTTCAAGCCCTTTTGTATGCTGTTGCTGACAATAAATGTCGTGCACATGAAGTTCCGTCCACATCTTGTTGTGGATATTTTTTCTTTTCATATCCTGTTAGTCATGCCTAAATGGGGGAAAACATTCTGGGTACATAACTGGAAACTCAACCATGCGTTTAGAATACGCCAGATTATTCGCAAAAATTTCAGGCAAACATTGAGTTGGAAAAAGTCATTTATGTTAACATACAGGTTTAGCTGTATAACTCTTGAACTTCTCGCTATTTTGATTTATAAAAGACGTTGCAATGTGGTTAGTTCGGAAGTTTGAAGAGGACTATTAGAGAGATATGTATTGTGCATTGATTCATCTCTAGTATTTTCCGAGATATTCTTTATAATGATGCTCAGTACCTACAGCTTTAGGACAAATCTGAGATGATTTTGATGCATAGATGCGTAATGACGTGGTTCACAAATGATGATGCAGCAATGAGAGCGAGGGCAAACTGTTGAATCCCCAGAAAGTCTACCGCGAACACGCTTTGTCGACTGGGATTTGAACCCCGGAATCTGGAGTTGGGAGGCGAGAAAATTTATAAATTATACCAGAGGCGCAAAAAGGCGCAGTCGATTTTTAAGTTCCTGCAAAGTAGAAACATTATTCTTTGAAATAGTACAAAAATATTATCATCATAGACCTTGATAGTATAACTTTTGCCTTCGAAGTGTCACAAACGTCAGCGAAGGAAATGACTCCACGCGATATGACGGGATCTGTTGTAAAACAATTCGCGTGAACTACTGCGAAAGTTAGTTCAGTTATGATGATATACTCGCATTATACAAATATATGCATTTAATGGTCCGCTGTCCTTGAACTGCTTTCCGCGTTGTCTCCAGCTATTTACACGACGCACGGTGAGGCATTTGGATCGAACTGGCAGGTGGGGGGGGGGGGGTCGAACTCAGATCCTGAGAGTTAACCCGACTCATTCCTTAGAGTTAGCACGCATGGCATTTGATAATGAAGTAAGAAAGAAATTGTTATTGTTAATGAAAGTTGACCGAGGAAAGAGTGAGATATGGGCTATTAAAAACATGACTTTTGTTTATGTGGGTCTGGTTGTAGATTTTAAATAGGAGAGAAATGAAGTGAAATGATTGAACAAGAAAAGGATTGAGACAGTAATATACACTCAGTCTCTTACTATTTTATCTTATAACCTGTAAGATTTGAAGACTGGTTAAGTAAAAGGCAGGGAGGAAGAGTAGTTACATATTAGGATTGCTACTGTCATATGAAAATATTTGAAAGAGTTGAGGAAAGATGAGAGAGGGATAAAAGTTATGATAACTAGTGGAGCAACAACAGTATATACTTTCTCCCATTAATTGTAACTTTCTCGACTTCCAAAAATTCAGAGTCAACAAAAATAAGATCTGCGCCATTTTTAAGGGGAGGTGCAGGGGGTACTCTCTCCCATATTAAAATAGCTGTTTTTAAAGAATCATTTTCTCTATAAGTACTGGAGTTAATATTTTGAAACTTGCCAGGAATATGGATTTGAGTTTCAGTCCTACACTGAATGGTTTGCACTTCTATTGAGCAATTGTTTTTATTTTATAATTTTTTTAATAATGACTATTTTTAACACATCTTCTTATAAATCAATATTTCTAAAACGTGTGTACATATTTTACTGATAATGGTTCAGTGGGAATATAATGACATAAATACACAGTCCAGTCACATTAATCTGACCACCCGTGAAAAATCCTGAACTCCCTTTTGCGGCGCTGACCGCTACACCTCCCCAAAAAATTGTAGTCTCCACTTTGCCCTTCTGGTACAATAGACCAATACTGTGGGACGAAATTAAGCAAACCAACTACTAAAACTGCAACTGGGAGAAACAAATGTAACACTTTTTTAAATCAATTTCCTCTCAGCAAAACACCTCACCCAGCATGGTCTTCCCATGAACCTGGTTGGAAGCATGCAGTCGGTAACATGCTTGCACAATACATCAACTCCAGTCCTACGCACTCTCCTGCCAAAAATCCATCTCTTCCACCTTCCTTACGTTCTCCACCCCCACCCTTATTTCTAATCCTGCTGCCTCTTCCTCTGAACCTACTCCCGTTTCTCCCATTGCCACTCCCAATTCATCTACACTGGGTGCCCCAATTCTTCCAGAACCTGCCACTGCTGGGACACATTACAACCTTCGATCACGCACTTGAGGTAAAACTGGAGTAAATATATAACTTCAGATGCAGCAGAAAAACATCCGTGTAGGTACTTGCCAAAGATAAACATACTGCACCATAATGTTCAATTCCTTTCAAATAAAACTGAGTTGATAGAGACAGCTCTATAGGGCTAATTAAATCAAATGGATGTTCTTTGCTTTACAAAATATTTGTTATCTCCTAATGAACTTAGCATTTTCCAAATTCCAAACTTTCACCTCGTAGGCTATTATTGTAGAGAAAGGGAATGGCATAAAGGTCCTGCATATGGGGATTATTGTATTTATGTTAGAAATAATGTCGATTCTATCTCCTTGACGGAATAAAATGAGTATTCTGTTGACGAATTGATTGATTGATTTTTTCGTGCTTCCGGGCACGTCAACTGCTTTGGTCATTAGTCCCGTTAGTGTAGTGCATGTTTTTTCTCGGGAGATGGCGGTGATCTTCCCCCGCTGGATGGCGAGATCCGGCGCCGACCTACCGTAGGCTAGTGGGGTTTCTCCCTAACCAGGACTCTTCCACCAGTGGGGCACCGCCCCAGCCGGGACAAGCTCTAATCTCCCGACCGGTCTCCCAGAATATCTGGTAGTGTAGTGCATGTTAGTGTAAGTGTGTGTAAGGGGAGAGGATAGGACAAGGAAGAGGAAGGACAGATCGCGCGCGGTCCGTGGCCCGTTTGATAGGGTACTGCTCCGGCATTCGTCTGGTGTTGATCGGAAAAACCACGGAAAACTAGGATCAGAGCAACCGGCCGCTAGAATTCTCCTCCAGACAGCGACTGAATTCGACGTAGCTGAAAAATTAGTGTCGAAAATCCTGCCGCCGTCAGGACTCGACCCTAGGACCTCCTGGTCAGAGGCGCTGCAGTGACATCAGTTGATGCACTGAGCTACCGCTCCCGGTTCCGTTGACGAAGTATTCAGACGGAGAGACAGACCGACAGACACACAGACCAACAGACAGACAGACCGACGGACATATAGACCGATGGTCAGTCAGAGCGACGGGCAGAGGGACTTGCGGTCAGGCAGACCGACGGACTGACCGACGGACGGACTGACTGACGGACGGACTGACCGACAGACGAACAGACCGACGAACGAACAGATCGACGGACGGACAGACCAACGGACAGACAGATCGGCGGATACACAGACCGACGGACACAGACCGATGGACAGACAGACCGACGGACAAACTGGCCGACGGACAGGCACACTGACGGACAGACAGACCGACAAACAGACAGATCGGTGAACAGACGGAAAGGCAGACAGAAAGACGGACAGACAGACCGACTTACTGACAGACCGACGGAAAAACAGATGGACGGACAGACAGAAGGCGGACACACAGACCGAGAGACAACCGGACGGACAGACAGACGGACTGACAGACAAATACTCAGACGGACAAACATCGGACATACTGACAGACGAACGGACAAATAGACGGACTGACAAACTGACAGACAGACAGACGGATGTAGAGAGAGAGAGAGAGAGAGAGAGAGAGAGAGAGAGAGAGAGACGGGCAGATAAACAGACGGATCGACAGACGGACAGACAGACAGACAGTAACGGGCAGACAGACAGACGGACAAATAGGTTGACACAGACGGGCAGACGTACAGACAATCGGCAAGGCATGCATGCAGACGAACTGACAGAATTTCGGGGGACGAGGAGAAGGTCAGGGCGAGGGGCAGAAATATTGACGGACAGAAACAGAGACCGAAGGAGATGCAGAACGACGGAGAGACAGACTGACTCACAGAGAGACCGATACACAAACAGACCGACGAATATACAGGCCAACGGTCAGGGAAACCGACGGAGAGACAGTCCGACGGACAGACAGATCGTCGGACAGACGGTCAGACGGACCGACGGAGAGACAGGCCGACTGACAGACAGACCGACGGATAGACAGACCGGCGGCCAGACAGGCCGACGAACACACATAACGACTGACAGACAGACCGATGGAGAGAAAGACCGACGGACAGACAAACCGACGGATAGACAGGGAGGCGGACAGACAGAGAGGCAGACCGACGGACAGACAGACTGACTGACAGACCGACGAACAAACAGGGCGACGGGCAGACCGACAGACAGACATGCCGACACACAGAATGACCGACGGACAGAAAGGTCGACGAACAGACAGACCGACGGACAGGCTGACCGACAGACAGACATACTGATGTATAGACAGACCGAAGGACAGACAGACCGAAGGACAGACAGACCGAAGGACAGACAGACCGAAGGACAGACAGACCGAAGGACAGACAGACCGAAGGACAGACAGACCGAAGGACAGACAGACCGAAGGACAGACAGACCGAAGGACCGACAGACCGAAGGACAGACAGACCGAAGGACCGACAGACCGAAGGACAGACAGACCGAAGGACAGACTGACGGATAGACAGATCGACGGACAGAGTGGCGGACAGACTGACCGACGGAGACACAGACCGACGGACAGGCAGACCAACGGACAGGCAGACTGACGGACAGGCAGACCAACGGACAGGCAGACCAACGGACAGACAGACGGACGGACAGACAGACTGACGGGCAGACAGACCGACTGACAGACCGATGGACGGACAGACACACGGATAGACGGACGGTCAGACAGGGAGCGGACTGAGCGAAAGACTGATGGACAGACGGAGTGACGGACTGAAGGACAGACAGACAGGCGGACGGACGGACGGTCGGACAAATAGGTTAACACAGGCGGGCAGACGTACAGACAACTGGAGAGGCAAACAGAAAAACGTGCATACAGACGAACAGTCAGATAGGCAGAATTTCGGGAGGCGAATGGAAAGACAGAACGTTGGGCAGAAAGGCTGACGGACAGAAACACAGACTGAAGGCGATGCAGAACGACAGAGCTACTGACTGAGAGAGCGATGGATAGAGAGACCGATGAGCAAACAGACCGACGAACAGACAGGCAACTGACGGTCAGAGAGACCAACGGAGAGATAGCCCGTCGGACCGACAGACCGGCAGACAGACCGGGGAGACAAACCGCAAGACAGTTGATGGACAGTTCAACGGACAGACAATCAACAGACCGAGAGACCGACGGACAGATCGACAGACAGACAGATCGACGGACAGTCAGACCGGCGGACAGGCAGACCGGTGGACAGGCAGACCGGCGGACAGACAGGCCAACGGACTGACAGACCGACGGACAGACAGTCGTATAGGCAGATGGACAGAGATGCGGACAGAGGGGACGGTCGCACGGACAGTCCGACATATAGGCATACAGACGAACAGAGAGTGTTTGACAAGTGCTTTTTCGGCGCACGATTACATTCAGGCGGGCGCACGATTACATTCATAGGGGTGAGCATTTAAAAATGGGGCCATGCTGAATGTGAGTTTTTCCTTGAACTTCTTGAACGGCTATCCAGTCTACTTAGCCTTGTGGAGAACTAAATTATTCCAGTGGGAGCGAAAGCGCCAGGAACCTGACGACGCCGTGTTATCTGATGACGTCCAGATGACATCAAGGGCTGACGCTGAGGAAGTGGATGGCTTCGCTTCCACACCCACAATAGTTCCCCTTGGATGGTTTCCATTTAATACACTGCAAAACAGGGCGCGGAATAAATGCCAATTGAAATGTACTTACCGAGTCTTGGTGTAACAAGCATCACCAGAAGTAATATTGGTGGCAAGAGCGTCCAACAAAGCTGCATGCTAAACACCATTCTCGTACAAGGCCTCGAATGGCCTTTTCCTTGTGTTGATATCCCCTTGCGGAAAATGTACCTGAGACAAAGAGAGGAATACTAATACCCGATCTTCTTAAAATGAATAATTACCTAACTAAATATGCACTGGTGAGTGGTCAGTGTCAAGGTCTGTTTAAGCTTTCGTAGTGATGAGCAGTGGGCGGATTTTAATGAGAGATTTAATTTTAATTAGAGTAATGTTTTTCTTTTCCCTTTAGAACAATGCCTTTTACTATAGACAGAGTTTATGATAGGGCAAAAGTAAATGACATATTTTTATGACTTTTTTGCATTTTTCACCAATTTTGAGAAATAATTCATTTTTTACCTTTCCCGAAATTTTTTATGTATTTGTCCCTGATTTAATCGATTTTAATGGTACTTTCTTGAAATAGTATTTAGAAGATGCAGCAAATGTTCTCCACAGAATTCATGAGTAACTTATTCGATTCCTTCGTTCAGTATGTAATCAATGGGTCCTCTAACTCGAATCAGCGCCGTTAACAGTTCGTCGGAATTTCGGATAACCAAAGACAGTGATTTCCATGTAAAGAACAGTCTAAAACAGAAGTTTGCCAGCTGATTTCTTTTCAACGAAAGGAAGAATTCTTGACTACATCAGTAACGAGCCTAGCTTGAGTTTTTTATTTGAACAGGTTTTGATTAAATTTCTTACGTCATTTTTCTTTGCTTTCAGATAATTTGTAAAACATTTCAATACCATTTTATTGATTATTTGCCGCGATATTTTGGAATATCAAAAGCGGCTCTCTAGAAATAAGCATTGACATACTTTTGGCAATGAGACTACCCAAGATATTAGCTTTCTTGTTCGCGTGATGTATAGTAATTGGTTCATGGGGGGCCTGAAGTTCAAGGTGCGACGAACATGACTAATGCAACTCCGCTAAGTAGATCGCCTGTGTATGTAGATTTATTACATTACCATCTGCTAATATAGTTAGCAGTGTGATCGCTGTTGCAATTTTTGTATTTGAAGGGAAGTTGGTAGATTTGTTACATTGAGAAAAGCGGTGATACTCTTGACATTAACCACAACGAGGGGTATTGTTGCAATTCGTCTGAGAATGGGAAGTGTTGATATCGTCTACGTTCGATGGGACTCTTTCTTAATTGAACGCGATGAACACAACACTGAACATTGAATAGCTTGCCATCTGTCTGCCTGTCCGACATTCATTTCGTCCGCCATTCATTTCGTCCGCCATTCCGTCCGTCATAACGTCCGTCCGTCTGTCCGTCCGTCTCTCCGTCCGTCTCTCCGTCCGTCTCTCCGTCCGTCTCTCCGTCCGTCTCTCCGTCCGTCTCTCCGTCCGTCTCTCCGTCAGTCTGTCCGTCAGTTTGTCCGTCAGTCTGTCCGTCAGTCTGTCCGTCAGTCTGTCCGCCAGTCTGTCCGTCAGTCTGTCCGTCAGCCTGTCCGTCAGTCTCTCCGTCAGTCTGTCCGTCAGTCTGCCCGTCAGTCTGTCTGTCAGTCTGTCCGTCCGTATGTCGGTCCGTATGTCCGTCCATCCGTCCGTCTGTCTGTCCACCCATCCGTCGGTCCGTCTGTCGGTCCATCCGTCGGTCCGTCTGTCTGTCTCTCCGTTCGTCTCTCCGTTCGTCTCTCCGTCCGTCTGTCCGTCCGTCTATCCGTCTGTCCGTCTGTCCGTCCGTCTCTCCGTCCGTCCGACTGTATGTGTGTCCGTGTGTCTGTGTGTTCGTCTGACTGAGTGTCCGTCCGTCTATCTGTGTGTTCGTCTGTCTGTCAGTCTGTCCGTCCGTTTGTCCGTCCGTCTGTCTGTCTGTCCGTCTGTCTGTTCATCTGTCCGTCCGTCCGTCTGTCTGTCTGTCTGTCTGTCTGTCAGTCAGTCAGTCTGTCATCAGCTTAGGTCATTAGTCCGATGTGCATGTTTTGTTTTCCTCCGGAGATGGCGGTGATCTTCCCCCCTGGATGGCGAGATCCGGCGCCGAGCTACCGTCGGCTAGCGGGGTTTCCCTTGGCCAGGACTCTCCCATCAGTGGGGCACCTCCCCAGCCGGTACCTAAGCTCCCGACTGGTCTCCCGGAATATGTGGTAGTGTAGTGCATGTTTGTGTGTGTGTGTGTAAGCCGAGAGGATAGGACAAGGAAGAGAAAGAAAAGATCGCGCGCGGTCTGTGGCCCGTTTGTTAGAGTACTGTTCCGGCATTCGCCTGGGGTTGGTGGGAGAAACCATGGAAAACTACCGATCAGAGCAGCCGTCCGCTAGAATTCTCCTCCAGACAGCGACAGAAATCGACCTAGCTGAAGAGGTAGTGTTGAAAAGCTTGCCTCCGTGAGGACTCGAACTTAGGACCTCCCGGTCAGAGGCACTGCAGTGACATCAGTTGATGCACTTAGCTACCGCTCCCGGTAATATGATCACTACGTCGAGTAATAGGCATTGGCGTTTTCTGAAAATATATTCCCGCCCAGAAGCAAATCGTTTTTGATAAAAAAAAAACTGATTCGTAAATCACCAGGCTAAGTATAGTAAAATTCCTGTAGACCGTTCAAGCATTTGTTTGCAGTACAGCGCTTGTGGAGGACCGATTTGCCACTTCTCACGCAAGTCTTACGCGCAACACTCGCCATGCTGATACTCAGATTGACATGAAATTTTACCAGCGTGTTCAACATCTTTCAAAATCCATATAAACAAATTTCACTGTCATATGAACCATTGCATGTAGTGGTTTTTCGACAATTCGAATTCAGGCGTTTCATTACGTGGGGCTTGTCAAAGCGCGGAATTCTCCACGCGTCGCCTGTCCTGATATGGTCGAACACATGCATGAATAATCCGAATACAATTCATTATTGTAATATACAAGTTTCATAACATTTTTGACATTTTGAACAGTATTCCTTAATTAAATATTAGTAACTATCCTTTACCTCGAAAGATTCTTTACGGTTTCCTGTAATGAGAGGCCGAATTCTAATGTAAAGTCATAGGCAGTGCCGCTTTAACGCATGGGCGAACCCGGCGGCCGCCGGGGGCCTCGGTCTGTTAAGGGGCCTCAAAATCTCCAACACACAAAACTCGAACACTCCATTCAAGAATTATATATTATATTTATTTATTGGTAAAGATATCAAAGGCACGAAGAAATTCAACGAAGCGCATGTGACGCCTTTCGACGTGTGAGGTCTGGCAGTCCCACGCGTCGCGCGCGGTCGGAAAGACGAACTACGTGACCTATCGCCCTCCGGTATATCTTGCGGTAACCTCGCCACCGGATGCAGAATCGTTCAACACAGGATGTCATCAGATCTCATCTTACACCTACGGCACAGCGAGATATTGAGTTCTTAAAATGTAATGGGTCTTCTAGAAACATGTGCGCTTAACGAAGAGTTATACTAAAAATCCATTTTAATAGTTTTTAATTCAACTTTTATTACTAATTCAATTAACAATATTTTCCCTAAAAATGTATTTTCTAAATTTCTTGAAGTACCAATCTAGTGTGTTAACATAGTAGTTATTACTATAAAAACCTTTTAGAAGTGTGACTTTATGCAAATATGCAATTTCACACTCCTTTGTGATATCATTTTTACGATGACAACAGCAAAAGGATTTTCAAGAAGTTCAATATCCCTATTCATCGTCTTACAATTATTAAAATTATTAAATTGCTTTCGAGTTCTATTCGCCGTCTTGCGTGTCTACACACACTGTTCCATACGAAGGTCGGAAAGCGAAAGATAATTCGCATTGCCCTTCGTGTCCGATATCTGTGATGTTTCTCCTGCCGGTGAGTGACGATCATCTCCTCGTCGTCACAACGCAGCTGGCCGGCAAATTTCCGGGCTTGGGGAGCAACTGATAGAGTTGGGCAGGCCTGCAGCCACTCAATATCCTACAGTATTCATTTGTCTTTCAAAGTGTTCGTGTCAGTGAGAGTCTATTGGCCTAAGTTTTCTAATTTAACACTCTTCCCAGTTAGCGTATCAATTTCAATAATTTATAATGAAGCGTTTTGAAAGTGGTTGTGCTAAACGTAAGAAAGTTTTGGAACGAGAAGAAAATGTTAAGAGAACAACGAGTGCAAATTATTTTCTCACTCCAAATTTCCATTCAGCGGAGATTGTTTTAATGACTGGAAACATGCTTTGAAAGCTGCATCAGAACATGAAAATAGTCAAAAATATAGAAATTGCATGGTAATTTCGATTGTAATCGATCAAAAACACTCGGGCGAGTAGATACACAATTGATCGTCCAATATAATAATGAGTGGGAATATTGGAAAGAGGTGTTGAAAAGAGTTACATAAATTCGTAGCATTAAATTCTAAACATCGAGTAATTAAATTCTTAGCATCGAGAGGACTCCCTTTAAGAGGTTCTGACCAAAGACTTGGTTCAGTAAAAAATGGAAATTATTTGGGTATTTTGGAACTTATAATTCAGTTTGATCCATTCTTACTCGAACACATAAAGAAATATGATAATGCAGGGAAAGGAATGCCATCATACTTGTCAACTACCATTTGTGAAGAGTTCTTGGAAAAAATGGGTACTAAAGTTCTTTCAGTAATCATTTGGGAAATTCGAAAAGCAAAATACTATGCTATTTCTGAAGATTCCACTCCGGATGTGACTCATATTGATCAGCTCATTTTTATAGTAAGATATGTGATAGATGCTGTCCCAAAAGAGCGATTTTTGCAGTTTATTCCCATTCATGGTCATAATGCAGAACATCTTACAGAAATTGTGACACACCAATAACATAGATATCCTGAATTGTAGGGGCCAGTCGTATGACAATGCAGCAAACATGTCAGGGCGATGTTCAGGCTTACAAGCGAAGATAAAAGAACTAAATGAGTATGCTGTGTATGTGCCATGTGCTGGACACTCACTCAATTTAGTAGGGGTACGTGCTGTCAAGTGTGTTTTAACTGTGACAATTTATTTTGATTTGGTACAAAATCTTTATACCTTCTTTTCATCGTCAACACACCGCTGGGAAATACTTTGTTCATATTTAGGTCCTCGTCGTAAAGTGGTGAAAAGACTTTCAGACACGGTCTGAAAGTCTTTTGGTCTGCGCAGGCAGATGCAGTAAATGCTTTGTGTGAAGGATATAATGAAATTAGATTACGTCTTCAGTCTATAAGAAATGATGTGACAAATCAGTCGTCAGTGACACGTCTTAAGGCTCAAGGATTAGAGAAAAACTTGATAAACTTGAAACAGTTCGAACAGTTGAAACAGTGGAATGAAATCCTCAATAGATTTAAGACAGCGAGTTAACTGTGAAAAAGTTAATTTGTCGGCAGCAGTTAAGATGCTGAAGTCATTAACAGTATTTATTAGGGAGAGGAAAGATGGTTTTGACGATTATAAGTCCAAATCAAAAGCGAAATCAGTTGATATGAAAGAATATCATGATACACAAAGGCGTCAAATAAAATGTAGCTTTATTCTTGCATTTGCAGATTGTGGATGTAGTAATGAGAAACTTTTGGGAAGAGAAAAGTTCAGAGTAGAGACATTCTTACCAATAATAGACATTCTGGTTTCTAGTCTAGAACTCCGAAGTAAAGCATATGTAGACATTGTTGATAGGTTTGGTTTTTTGGAATGTCTGCATGAGTTAGAGAATTCAGAAATTTCAAAATATTGCGAAAACCTTGCAAATTTTTATAGTGAAGACTTGATAACTTCAGAGCTAATATCTGAATGTCACCATTTTGCTGCATATCTTAAAACAAATATAAAATATTTTCAAGAATATGCTGGAGATAATGAAAAAAATATCAATATTCAAAACCTGTACAGTTACATGAATAATGAGAATATATTATCAGCGTTCCCCAATATGGAAATTGCTATGAGAATTTTCCTCACTTTATTTGTAACCAATGCATCTGGAGAACGTTCATTTTCTAAGCTGAAAATAATAAAAGACGAGTTACGAAATAGCGATTAAATAATCGCTAAATTATTATCGCTTATTTAATCGCACGATTAAATAATTTAAGTTTGATGAGTATTGAACATGACATTTTTGCAGAAATTGATTTTGGAGACACAATTCAGGATTTTGCCAACTCGAAGTGCAGAAAAGTTATTCTCTAAAGAAGACGAATAATAATTAATAAAGGAAGAGTGGAACTGTCAAGACATCACATGGGTGAGTTTATTATTATTATTATTATTATTATTATTATTATTATTATTATTATTATTACATTGAAGTCCCTTATTTATTGGTAGTAATGCAGCTATAACTTCTGCAGGTGTATTGTGCGCGCGCGTGTACATGTGTTTGGGGGCCTCATTATCGAATCCGCCGGGGGCCTCAGAGGTTCAAGAAGCGGCCCTGGTCGTAGGCTTCCGCGGCCGGAGTCATGTGGATGATCTTGGCTGTCCGAGTGACGCCGCATCGAAGGCTGTGTTGCCGACGTTTCGACCATCTTTTCGTGGTCTTTCTCAGGGCTGGTCCGAGCGCTCACCACTCCAGCGCAGACCAGCCCTGAGGAAGACCACGAAAAGATGGTCGAAACGTCGGCAACACAGCCTTCGACTCGGCGTCACCCGGACAGCCAAGATCATCCACGAATTCTAATGTACTTTTGAATCACTTTTAAATGTTACATAAGTTTCAGTAAAATAATTGTCATGAAGTAATGAATCTTTCAGTTACCAAAAAGACTTCAATTTTGTAACGAGTAGTAAATTGTATGAATTCATTATAATTATAAAAATACATTAACATATAACGTATTTATGGAAGAAATCACCTTTAACTAAATATTAAACACTTCATTGACAGCTTCTGACTTGATACTCGTACACACCTTATTGGCTGTATCCGAACTGTTCGCTGATTTTCAACGCACAATGCGCCACAACCCAGTACTACGACTTTCTTATATCTCACATGGCGTAGAGCAATGCGTATCTCGTCGAGATATTATGATTTTCAACACTGGGCAGGGAGACACGTGAATAGACAGGGAGACACGCCATACCCGTACACCTTCCCTCGCTCAGAGTGTCAGGAGAGAGGGAATTCCCCTATGGCCTACGCCTTAAAAGAGAAGTGACCCCAAGGTCGAAATCTACGCCGACAGCTGATGCCCCTCTCCTTCAATGCTTTGCTGCAACGAATAAATCGCGTGTCACAGGGATAGAGAATTTAAAACAAACCTGCATATGCATTCAGTTCATTAAGAATAACTCGTATCTCGCTGTCAATTGCATTAATTTTCGAAAACATGCACATGACCTTCATGAAAGAACTACATATGTACGACAAATTTCATTTCAAAGAAAAATTCCAGTCTTCAATTTTGTAGTTGAAGGAAAACGCCGAAGAAAATTCAAACTTTTTAAATTTTCGAAAATTCAGAGTTAACCGTGAAAAATATCGTACCTATGCCACCTTCATACGTGTACTTTATTCTTACAAGAAGTTTAAAGAAAAAAATTGGAGTCGTTTTTGAGAAAATTTTAAAAATGTCTGAAGGGCTTCATGTAATGTACCCCCAAACCTTAAAGAATGTTTTTCAAAATTTCAAATCTTCAACTAGAGCATGATGGACAGGAGTTTCTTCAATTTGG
Organism: Teleogryllus occipitalis; assembly: GCA_011170035.1. Classification (NCBI taxonomy): domain Eukaryota; kingdom Metazoa; phylum Arthropoda; class Insecta; order Orthoptera; family Gryllidae; genus Teleogryllus; species Teleogryllus occipitalis. The sequence goes on from BLKR01010274.1 coordinate 18,785, forward strand.
AAAAGATCCTACGTGTAGTTTAGGCGCTAGCGCACAGGCATTTATGCGCTAGGCACAGACGAACGGACACAGACAGACGGACAGACAGACGAACGTTTTGAAAAGAACCACTTTTACGGTATCAGGGGATCCCAAAACGTGTATTTCCGTTGAAATCTCGAAATCGATTTTCCGCAGCATTACATAACTTTCTCTACACTACGTATATTACTTCCGTATGTACGTATGTGTACGAGAAATTAAAATTTGCGACCTTTTTTTACGTAATCCCCTTCTTCAGTACTTGTCGACTGAAAATTGTTCGTAACGGGTGGTCAGTAACTGTAATTAAGATTAATCAATTTTTTGTTTTGTTTATTTATCTATGTTGTGATTTTTACAATTTCAAGGAGAAATCGTCGTCACGTTATCCCACAACGGACGTTTGAGGAAGGGACGAATTCGCGAATAATCCTCTTTTGTGAAAATAAGAAAAAAAGACGAATGTGAAAAGCTATTCGGCTGCGTGAATGGAGATTTGTGACAAAGTAACTGTATACAAAGACTTTATATATAAAGACTTAAATATGAAAATGTTCACGTATCTGAAATCATCTTATACCATTTTGACAAGCCAAAATTTAGGATAGGTACAAATTAAAAATCAATGTTGACCTTAGGACCAACACGAAATATGTTCATCTAGGTTTCCCCGGTGGCTTGCATGGATTGTGCAAAACCTTATCTTGAAATTAAGTAGTCTCGTGGCTCAGAGCGTAGTCGCTCGCCTTTCACCAAGGAGGACCGGATCCGATTCCCAAACAAGCTCATGTGAAATTTGTTCCAACAAAACGAGTCTGCCAGCTACACGGGGCTAGTCCAACAAGGGTGAAGTAACCTAAACCTTACCTCTTCCCTAGTTTCTTCCCAGTTCTGGCCACTGGGTAGAGACGCGGGGGCGCGTGGTGTAAGAGGCGTGTACGCGGAGATGCTTTCTGGTGGACTTCTTGACAACTGACTGACGAGACGAGATATACATAACAAATATGAATGGAGGATTACTCTGCCCTCCCAGATACTCATCTAAAAAACACCCCCTAGATATTTTCCAACTTCCCCCGCCAATTACCTGACCACAGTGGACGAATGACAAAAATAGACAAAGACCGACGTTGCATCGATCAATGACGCAGAGACAATGACACACACCGAACGACGAAACTACCAAAAAAGTGAACAAAACAAAAATGTTACCTCGCATACCAAAACCCAATCCCATCAGTCTTCCCCAACTAAATAAAAAAATAACAAATAAGAAAACTAAAAAATGTCCCACCAAATCCTTCTTTCCACTCCTATCCTGTCCTTTTCCTTCCTCTCGGTCCATCGACCTACATACATCCGACAAAAGAAACCAAACCTAAATAAAAAAAAATTAAAACACCCTGAGCTTCCAATTCACGTCCATGTACGTGGGAGTGCAGTAGTTTCATACAAAACTTTAAACCGAAAGCAAACACCTGATCTGAAGAGTCCCTTAAAATGACAGGCAGTTCGAACATAACGTAACTTGAGCACGAGTGCTGAGAGGGGGGAACCAGCCCTGCAGCGAAGCGATGACCCCCGGAAATGGCGCTGCGCGAGGCACGCTCTGAGCGACAATTTCATATCCGACCGCACGCACGTGAGCGAAATATCTACCCGTTGTACCTTAGTCATACATTATTGCGCACAGCAAAATTTCAGCATCTTAATGTGAACAATGCATTCTTGTAATTCAGTCATTCATAAGCATGAACTCTTCATATTGCGAATATATTTCTTTTTTCTACTCCTGTTGTTTAATTCTGTCATTTGATGGCTGTAACCCGTTGCATAATGATTACGATACAGATTTCATTATGATACAGGTTCTTGGCCAATCACAGAGAAGTTTACAAACCACCTGTTGACTCTTCATTAATCATGGAGAAGCGTTCTAATAAATGTTTTGTTCGATCGTGTTCATTAATATTGCATTTAATATTATATTATGTTTGTCAGTTTTAATTTATTTTATTATCAGTAATTTTTACGTGTAATTTTATTTAAAATAAATTGGATCGTAATTTCACATTGATCCTATTTGACTAGCGCATTAGTAGTGGTAGAGGGAACATTTGGCTGACGTTAAGATCAGAACGCAAGTTATTTTGTGTTATATGATGCGGCCGCGTATTTGTCCTTAAAAACCGACCAGTTCGGTAGTTTGAAATGTCTAGAGAATCATAGGAAGAGTTGGCACCTCCAGAAATAACAGAAAAAACGAAAATGGTGACCTTGGAATTATTGCCGCAACTTTTGTGCTCTCCCGCAGGCAAGCTGGTAAACCAAAGCCACCTGCGGCAGGTAGGGTAGCTGTTCGCTAGGTGGTCTTGGCTGAATCCTGCATGTCAACTGCCACGAAACGATTCAATGTAAAATTTTAACTTATAAAAGTTACCATAAGTCACAGAGAAAGTACCGTTTGAAACTCGATGTAATGGGTATCATTACACTCGTGTGAAGTTTACAATACTCGCGCGTTCCTCGCTCATATCGTAATATCACACTCGTGTATTAATACCCATCATTACATCATCGTTTCATAATGTACTATTTTAGTTTCAAAACTGTGATTTTCTAATTCCTCTCCGCACAAATGATATCATCATGAATAACATAAGCCCCTCTCATGGGTCTGAAGGCAATTGTCAATCACTCTGTATTAACATTAATCATTTCATTCTGCCTTTCCCGCAAAGCTTTTCAACCGATAATCCGATCTTAATTAAATTCAAATCACGAGGAAGGTCTCGGTTTACGTGAGATTTCGAAAACACTGCCCCCATTCCCCTTTCCAATCCGTTAAAGCAGACTCATCCTTCCCGTTTATCGCGAAGATCTCGAAAGCGGAGAGGAAAGCGGCCAAAATGCATGTGGAAGCTCAAAAAATGTCCTAGTAAATACATATTTTTCATTCCGATAGTGCCATTGGGTTTCGAGCAAGTTAAGATCAAAATAATTTGTTCCGATGGAGAGGGGCATGGCGATGGCGAGGAGAACGGGCCGAGAGAGAGAGAGAGAGAGAGAGAGAGAGAGAGAGAGAGAGAGAGAGAGAGAGAGAGAAGGCGGAGGTAGCAGGGATGTCAGGCGGGCGGGGCTGGAAATAAAATTAAGTCCACTTTACACTGTACTAGATAGAATCCATCCTTTTCCCACCTAGCAGACGACTACCCAAATGACAAATACCCAAGAACGCTATCTTTCTTCCATTAGTATCGATATAAAAAATGACTTTTAAATAAAGTAGAGCTTTTCATTAATACCACGTGAAGAATTAAATCCTAATCCGGACGCCTCATGGATCACAAACCAATGTTGGAAATTGAGAATTTCATCATGTTGTAAATTAATGTGTAATGATTTTTCAGTAATCTGGTTAAACAATTCTGTCATAAAGTACGTTCTTGCGAAAAAAGCAGCCGAAGTCCTGTAGTTACAGACCGATTTCTAACGCAATTAATTAGTGGAACGAATAAAGCACCTGTCAAGAGAACATTTCTAAATATATACAGATCATTTGATATTACGATTTATCATTTTCATGGTTTCTTTGGCCCAATCCCATGGGCAAGTCGAGATAGTGCATGAAGAACGTATTATGAGAGGCATATTATCCTCCTTCCTTCAACCCTCAACTCCCTAGGTGAAATGGATGAGCCAACCTCTCGCCTCTGACTTGCGTCACTGAATAAAGATTTGTTGTTTTGAAATTTCTGTATAGACACGAAGATCCCTGACATCGCCACAATACAGCTTTTAAATGAGCGCTATTTGATAGTTTCCGTATAGATCTCAAAGTTTCGGACCATTCTGTATCATGGTTTCAGAACTTGATTAAAAACGGAACATACCTTGAATACACATGACAAACATTCATTTATGACTCGTATCACACGTTCCAATTATTGAAATGCACCATATCAAAATGTGTCTCCACATATACATGTGCGTGCCTCGGCGTGCGAGAGGTCGACACTGAGCTCACCTAGTTATTTTGGGACTGTGATCAACGGCCTTTTCTTAGCAGCCACTATTTCGGTCCCAAACTCCCACGGATGATTCGACGCTCTAAAAGAAGTGTATATTCTTTGCACAGAACTACGATTCTTTTCGTAATCTGGTTTTGAAATGCTTAAGTTGTTATTAGCGGTTTCACAATAAAAAATATTTTTTCAAAAATAAAATTTGATACTCAAATGAAAATTTTGCACATACGGTTAACGTAAATCTTATGAGACCTGTAACAAAAATTGGAAAACCGTTCCCGTCATCACTGAATCTTCCGGGTTATTTTTTGCCTTCATTTTTATTTATCATTGAGGCATTGCTTTACATTCACATTGTGCCGCAGACCACAGCAGGCTGGGAGTTTAGGCATTTAATATGAATATTTATGTCTGAAATCATTAGTCAGGTGACCATTAAGGTGGATTTCATGTACAATTGTCTTTACGTGGATCAAAGATATCTCTAGAAAGTGATCACTAATTTCTCCATTAATTTATCACTAGCAGAATGTGGTGTCGCCGACGTTTTAAACTTGCTTCGGTTGTTTGACTTTTCTTTTTCTTCGGTAAACAGTCCTCTTTGTTTAGTTTAGATGTCTTCTCAGCGTTGCGAACTATTTAAATTTTCGATTATATTGTGATATTGAGCACCATTTCTACCTTTGGCTTACCTGAACTTAGGTAATGTAATTGTTTCATAAAACTGACTTTGTCAAGAGTTATTTCGAAATATTTTTCTTTCAATTTGCCGTAGTACATATTTTAAAATCAATTTGAAAACTACACGACGTTGTCGGCAAACACACATTTATCTGTTACACCTCCGGGTCACTTGACCTCTCTTAATCTGGCACTAACAAAATCGATTACCACAAAACCAAATATGCCACCATTTACAACTATTTAATTGCTAATTAATTACGCAAACATTTTTGCTCTTCAAATTTTTGCGTAATTAATGGTGAGCTAGCTTTAGATTATGCTGGCACGAAAAAAATGTGATACCACGAAACCAATTATGCGATCTTGTACAGCGATTTAATTGCTAATTAATTATGCAAAAAAATAATTTAATTGTTCTTCAAACGCCCGAGTAATTAATGGCAAACTAGCACTTAAGGTTTACGTTGGCATTACCAAAATCAGTTACCACAAAAGCAAATATCACATCTTGCAGAGTAATTTAATTGCTAATTAATTACACAAATTTAATTTATCTTCAATTTTTTGCGTAATTAATGATAAGCTAGCTTCAGATTATGCTGGCACTACCACAATGAATTACCACAAAACCAAATATGCCATATTGTAGAGGGATTTAATTGATAATTAATTACGCAAAAAATAATTTAACTGCTCTTCAAACTTCCGAGTAATTCATTATGGACTGTAGGTCGCGTCCGCCGGCCGGCCAGTCGGGTGACGTCTCTCAGTGGGCCGCCGCCGGGCCGCCAGCGCGCCAAACCGCGCTCTCCGCCGCCACCCGCCCGGCTGGTTGGGGCAGATGGAAACGACACACACGGACTGGCTGCGAGCTGACTTCAATACTGTATTTTCTTCGATCAAGAAACCAAAATAGTCGAAAGAAAAATATGCCAATACTTTATAAGGTTCATAAAGATCCTCCATACACTTTAATTATGATCGCTGAATTACCATAAGCGTGTCCTAATCTACGGTATGTTGGTAAAGACTTGATTTTATCATAGTCCGTTTCATATCTGTGGTATCAAGTAACAAGTTTATTTTGCTGGTATTGTGTTGTTTGAATTGTTTATCGCAAAACATTGTCAATATGCTATTAACGTCTTACAGGAAGTATTTGTTCACAGGACTAAGTGTTCATTCACGGTGGCAACATTATTTATAACTCAAGATTTGATTTTGGACATTCTTTGTAGCATCTGCTGGTTTTAAATCTGTAATTCGATTCATGGCTTTTTTGCATGTGTTTAGATGTTTTGTTTATTATGAAGGGTAAACATTCTGTTTGCAACATGTGTTCCCTTGCTCCTGTCATGCCCCTTCCATTTGGCTTCTGCCCTCAAATGTTGACTTATTTTTGTAAGTCTCTCTTTACATATGTGTTGTTGACCTCATGACATTGTTGACATGGAATATCAATATTCATGTTTAGTACTATTTAAAACATTCAATTTAAAACAGGCTGACATCCCCTTTTCCACATAGTCTTCCTTATTTCTTAAATGCATGTAATTACAGTGTTGTCAAAATATATTTTTTAATCACAGTTGTTTTAACTAATTTGACTTGATGTGTCGAATGCATAAAATGAAGGTCTGGTATGAGTCCTGATAAGGTCAATTAGGCATTGTTGAATCGGCAATATTATAAAGCTTTAAGAAATACACAAAATATTTCAAAGGCCTAGAAGAACTAAAAATGTCACTGCTGAACAGTAAGTAAAAAATGATAAGTAAAGTAGAAATATTATAACGAAAAAATATACATACAAATGAAAGTGAAATATTAAAGTAAGTATTAAATTTAAGTTTGACATACTTTTTGTTATTGCCTATAGTAAATGAACTGAGAGGTACTGGTGAAATAATTCTGCACAAACTACATAGAAGTTCAATAATTTTTTATTTATTATTTTTTGTGTCAATAATGTTAGTTTTAATATTACACATAATCATAATTCATCATATTACACATCAATTACACATCATCATAATTCTACTTGAAAATATCAGTAGTAAATATATATTAAATATAACATTGTCCAGTGACTGTAATCTAATGAAATTAATAAATACTAGTGGTCTGCAGAAACAAAAGTGCTGTTGAATCATATCACACAAACAGGTTATTCGTAAATAAGCACATACACTGCTGAAGAAAAACAAGTAAAATACTCTCAAATAAGAATTTTACTATGCCCTCTGCTATCAAATATTTGACAAAACACTAAAGAATACTGCAGTAATATCATGTAGTGTATTTGGATAAGCATGCAACAGTTGTTTACATACCAAGAATATCAAATAAGTTGTTCCATAATGTAACAGTTGAATAGCAATTTTTTAACTGTGGGTGGCCTTTTTCTTGGAACCTTGCTGTTGCATGACCTCAGCTGTGTTCTCAGTAGTGATGCACCAAGCATGAGAATTATGTTGTTACACACAGAATGGAAAAGGCAAAATAACACAATGAAATATTTTCATTTTAGACAATTGAAACTGTTTCATTATTTTTGTACACCTCTTTTGTACAATTTTCCCCAAGATCCTGGGTATCTAAAGATTTCATGGTCTCTCTCTTCTAGTGAGAAGCAACTTAGTTTTCTCTCAGTTCTGCATGCATAGAAAATTAGTAATAATTATTATATTCAATATAACTGAATCCACAAAACACATAAGTGATGACACAATAATATTTAAGAAATGAGGAACATTTAGATGACTATTAGGAATTATTAATGCTATATTTTATGGAACTGAATGTTCTAAAACTGTAATACACAAAAATATTGATGTTTCTTGTAATACATATGTAACAAGGAATTTGTAATCCATCAGCCAACATTACAGAACAGGAGTTAAATAATAATGTAACAAATGTTCCAAATCCAATTTCCCCCTTTTGTAATAATTAAATATGCATATAAATATTTTTTTATGAATTATATATGTTTTCATACAAACAAGTATTTCATTCATTATAAATGTTTTATTTTAAAAGTAAAATAATTGAATATTTTTTTCATTATTAATTTACTTACCCAGTTTCATTATTTGACTTATTTCATTATCTTTGTTTCACCACTGAATGTGAGAGAGTAATTATTATTACTGATTACTTATTATATTACTTCCTTATTTTACACAAGAGTTGTTTTTTAGGCTGATGTACTACCATCTTATTTTATACTTTATATGTGAATATAACATTGTTTTTTAATTTTAATTTTCCAACAATATTTTATTACTTTACCTCAAGATTTTATATTAATGTTGTTACCATTTAATGTTCATAGATACTGATTACCGGATTGAACATTTGTATACTAGTAAATATTTCAGCAAGTATTTTAATATATCTAGGTTAGATTGTTGGCATTCCTGAATTATGTATTTCGTATATATTATTCCTGTATAAATTCTTCCTTTATAAAATTACAATAATAATAAACTAGACTTGTGATCAAAATAATCCTAATTTGTCAGCCATAGATTGACAGTATATTGTTACTTCTTGATGAAGCTATGTTGACTTTATGGTAGTACCTGTGGTATTGAGTTTATTTTGAGAATATTATTGTCTTAAATTGTATCAGGTTATATTGTGATATACCACCAATGTGTTATTGACCTTATAACAGACAAATTATTTGTAACTGAGACAAATGAGCAAATTGGTTTTGGAACATTCATTACTTTGTTATTACACTCCTGTTCTGTAATGTTGACTGATGGTACAAGTTCCTTGTTACATATACGTTACTAGAAATATCTATTTTTGTGTATTACTGCTTTAGAACATTCAGTACCAAAAATATGGTATCCATAATTCCATATATTCCACTATATGTTCCTCATTTCTTAAATATTTGTAATTAATGTGTCATTCACTTATGTGATCTATAGATTCAGTTGTATTGAATATATTAATTATTACTAATTTTGTATGGTTGCAAAATTGAGAGAAAACTAAGTTGCTTAGGGTGATGTGAGAGAGACCCTGCAATCATTAGATACCCAGGATCTTGAGGAAAATTGTACTAAAGATGTGTACAAAATAATGAAACAGTTTCAAAGGCTACCTCCTGATAAGATGATAAAAAGTTCCCTAAACTAAATGACTTACGAGCGGTTACATTATAATTCTAACATAAAAATACAATTTTTGAAAGGTTTCTTAGTCCCTGTCCAAAAACCCCCATCCATCTACAACCAAAAACATGTTTTTCTTAATTATTTTCAGCAACCTAACCCTATTTTGTCTGACTGAAGAAAATATGATAAATAAGAAAACGAAAAAGAAAAAAGAAATTTGTACTCCCAGAAAAATATTTTTATCTTTTCTCAGACTGAAATTCAAACACAAAAAAATATTTAAAAAAATAATTTTAATTGTCTTAAAACCATAGAACAGGCTCGAAAAAATACCAAATGCTCCTTTTAAAACATAAGTTGTTGTATATTATTTTCAGATTTTTATAACAGCTGGGCTGCAGTTAAAAAAATAAAATCTCTTTTCCGGCCTAAAAATCTCCTTGGCTTTAAATATACTTTGAAAATGATTGCCACAGTTCTGTGCATTTATTTCAGGGTTTATTATACATTTGTATACATTGTTGTAACACCCAGTAATATTTTGATTTTGGAATTTAGTTACAATTTATATATTTTTTAAATCTTTCTAATTCTTTGCATAAGGATATCATACGCTAAGGAAATGCGATCGTTTTTGACAGTTTATAAGAAAATAATTCGGTCAGAAGTGAACGATAAGTGGGGGATATGTAGGGAAATGAAGGGGAACAGGTTGAACCTGGATTTATCTGACATGTTTTACTGTATCTTAGTACACCGGGCCAGGCACGAAAAAAATCTTAAAATTTCATCTCAGAACGCTTGTGAATTTTTTCACATTTTTTTAATTTCTTGGGCCATAGTTTAAAAAAATAAGACTTTTGTCGTCAAGTACTTGGCTGTCCGATAGACGCCGCGTCCTAGGCAACTGCGACCTTCCTCCAGGAGGAAGGTCACAGAATGGCGGCTGAAACGTTGGTAACTGTGCCTAGGACGCGCCATCTTCAAGACAGCTAAATAGTTACTCCGGCAGCGGAAACCTACGCTCTCACATCTGTAGACGTTTCGGACTAGAGAAAAAGTTGACTTTTCCCTTATCTAAGTATTTATTCTTGTATACGTATAAATAAGTATATACAATTCGGACTCTGCGAAAACAGTCCTTTGTAAATGCTAATTGTATGAAAACTGAAAATTAATTTAATGTACAGCCCAACTGCAAACGCCCATCCCCCGGAATGTGATTTACAGAATTAGAGATCCGGTACTGTGCGAGAAAACCCAGCCCAATATTGCTGAGCATTTGGGATTAAAATGCACAGAAAATAAAATAGTTCCTTTAATTTTATCGTGAAAGATCATTTCGGTATTTTCCTTCAATTTAATTTTACACTGATTTCGTCTTCTCTTTTCTCTCTATCTATGCTATAGAAACTGGGCACCCCAAAAAATGAACTAAATGTGCAAAATTTAAAAAAAAAGGACGATCATAAACGTCGTATTTTGTAGAATAATGCCTGATAACATAATCCGGATTCAACCTCTCCCCCTTCCCCTCTTCCGCACATCTATCCTTCACCTGCACTCGATCTGTCCAGCATCGTTTCCCCATTTGCCATCTACCCGTTCTCCAAACTACGTCATCTTCAGGATTTACTTGTCCTAAAAAAAGTCGTCCCCATGAGACACGCAAACCTGGTGTAAAAGGCCTAGGCGCTTGCCAGTTATTCGCTTTTATAATGTGTGTTGCAATCATCTTTTTTTTTGTGTGTGTGTCATAATCTGCAAACTTTTATTATTTTCTTCTGAAATCTTTTCAATGAAGGATGGGATGTATTTCTCTATCCACCAGTATCACACTTTCAAGGTTTTGTGTGAATGTTTTTTTATTAACTGCCAAAGAACTAGAAAGACTTAAAAAATGATAAATTGTAACTAAATTCCAAAATCAGAATATTACTGGGTGTTACAACAATGTATACAAAAGTATAATAAACACTGAAATAAGTGCACAGAACTGTGGCAGTCATTTTCAAAGTATATTTAAAGTCAAGGTGATTTCAAGGCGGGAAAATGGTATTTATTTTTTTAACTGCAGCCCAGCTGTTGAAAAAATCTGAAAAAAAATTCACAACAATGTGCATTTTAAGAGGAACGTTTAGTATTTTTTTCGAGCCCGTTCCATGGTTCTAAGATACAATAAAAATTATTTTGTGTTACATTTTAAAAAAGTTTTTGTGTTTGAATTTGGATCGGAGAAAAGATCAAAAATATTTTTCTGATATATCAACTTGTTTTCTTATTTACCATATTTATTAGTCAGATAAAATAGTGTTAAGTTACCGAAAAAAATAAAAATAAAAAAACACGTTCTTGGCTGTAGAGGGGTGTGGATGGTGGGATGGGGGCTAAGAAATCTTTCAAAAATTGTATTTTAATGTTAGAATTGTAATGTAACCACTTGTAAGTCATTTGGTTTAGGGGAACTTTTTACCATCTTGTCTGGGGGTACCTTATGTCTAAAAAATGCAAATACTTGATTGTGTTATTCTGTCTTTTCCATACTGGTTGTACCAACATAATTCTCATACTTGGTGCATCACTACTGAGAACACACCTGAGGTCATGCAACAGCAAGGTTCCAAGAAAAAGGCCACCCACAGTTAAAAAATTACTATTCACCTATAACGTTGTAGAACAACTTATTTGATATTCTTGGTATGTAAACAATTGTTGCAATGTTTATCCAACTACACTACATGATATTACTGCAGTATTCTTTAGTGTTTTGTCAAATATTTGATAGCAGAGGGCATAATACAATTCTTGTTATTTGAGAGTATTTTACTTGTTTTTCTTAAGCAGTGTATGTGCTTGTTTATGGATAACCAGTTTGTGTGATATGATTTAACAGCATTTTTGTTTCTGCAGGTCACTAGTATTTATTAATTTCATTAGAATACAGTTACGGGACAGTGTTATATTTAATATATAATAATTACTATTGATATTTTCTAGTAGAATTATGATGATCAATAGTTACATGTAATATTAAAATTAACATTACTGACACAGAAAAAAAAAGATTATTGAACTAATGTGCAGTTTGTGTGCAGAATTATTTCACCAGTACCTCTCAATTCATTTACTATAGGCAATAAAAAAAAGTACATGAAACTTAAATTTAACACCTGATTTAATATTTCACGTTCATGTTTATGTATATTTTTGGTTATAATATTTCTACTTTACTTATCATTTTTTACTTCCTGTTCAGCAGTGATGTTTTCAGTTCTGCTAAGCCTCTGAAATATTTTGTTTATTTCTTAAATCTTTATAACATTGTCAATGATTCAACAATGCCTATTTGACTTTACCAGACCTTCATTTTGTGCATTAGCCATAGCAACTCAAATTAGTTAAAACAATAGTGATTAAAAATATATATTTAGACAACACTGTAATTACATGTATTTAAGAAATAAGGAAGACTATGTGTAAAAGAGGATGTCAGCTTGTTTTAAATTGAATGTTTTAAAGGAGTAATATACATGAATAAAGATATTTAATGTCAACAGTATCATGAGGTCAACAACACATTTGTAAAGAGAGACATACAAAAACAAGTCAACCTTTGAGGACAGGTGCCAAATAGCAAGGGAACAAATATTGCAAACAAAATGTTTACTCTCCATAATAATTGAACATCTAGCCATGAGCCAAAATGTCATAAACCAAATTACTGATTTAAAACTAGCAGATGCTACAAAGAATGTCCAAAATCAAATCTTGACTGATAAATAATTTTGCCCCCATGAATGAACACTTAGTCACGTGAACAAATACTTCTTGAAATGCGTTAATAGCATATTGGCAATGTTTCACGATAAACAATTCAAACAACACAATTTTAACAAAATAAACTCTTTACTACACAGATACCTAACGTACTATACCACAGATATCTAACTTACTATGATAAAATCAAGTCTTTCCCAACATACCGTAGATTCAAAATCCTCACAAAAATTATGAAACACTGTTAAAATAAAACCCATTCAGTGCGACTTACACCTTTACAAAGTTGGTACAATTGGCGCCCTTACGGCGCGTGTAGCAACTACTTTGTTATCTGCCTTGGTGGCAGTTGGAAGTAACGGTTCTCTTCCTATGATTGTTCGTGTAACATCGTGTATGTACCGCGTAGTGTAATGTAAGTTTTGGTTTTGAACTCTGTGGTGCTGTTTTATTCGGACCTCGAATCCCTACTACCAAATTTATCCAACAATGGTTATGGGCCCAGAAGTCGTACAGGCGATCGATTTACGATAAAAAGCACGAAGCGCAAATCAACGTGATCAAAACACGTGGCATCGTCAAATAAGAGAGAAGTTTGCACGAAGTTGAGAAGATCGCGAGATTCACTAAGTCGACGCGAAAACAGACACGAGATCGTGTGCGACAGTGTTAAGTGCCCGAAATTATTGTGACAAGTTCTCAACGAACTTTTCGAAACCCGCCGTAACAGGGAGGATAAAACGGTTATGTGTGACTGAAAAATCCCTGGCAAGAGATAGAACAAATGTGAACTGGTTCGGACAGTAAGACAGATGAAAGTGAACAGTGTTTGGTTGTTTCGAGCGTGCTTGAGTACTCGGTATTTCCGTCTTAAAAGCCGCAAAAGGGGGAAGCCGGTATTGTGTGTTATCGTTCGGTCGTTGAGGCGAGAAATGAACGAGAAGCCGCCATATTGGCACACCTGAGCTGTGATTGGTTGTTCGACGGCATATGCGCGATAGGACTACGTTCGCAAAGCGCAAGAAAGGTCGACAGTTCGTAAATTCGGGGTCGTGTATCAGTTTGTTGATCGCACGCGTCCGTTATTGACTATCAACGCGAACGGTACTACACGCATCGAGGCGCTTGGGCGCGATAACTACGACACCCGGAAAATCCAAATGAAGGCACTTATAATCAAGAATGATGCCTGGAGATACGTCAGCGGAGGAATCGTCAAACCGGACACGACGGAGAACAGTGCAGCAGCCATTCAAGAATGGAAAAACAAGGACGAGAAAGCAAAGTCCGATCTGATCCAGTCAATTGGTGCAAATCAACTGAAACGTGAAAATTGTGAAACTTCGCGCGCATTATGGTTGAAACTCGAGGAAACGTTCGCTTCAAAAGGGCCCGCCTGAAAAGCGTCGTTACTGAAGAACCAAACCTGAAAGAAAATGAGTGGTAATGGTGATATTCACGAACACTTGCGTTAATTGTTTGATTCTGTCGATAAGCTGGCGGAAATGGATGTGACTATAAATGATGATTTACTCGCGTTGTATAGCTTGCCATCATGCTATGAGAATTTCCGAGTAGCGATCGAAAGTCGTGATACATTGAAAACGCCTATCTGCGGACCAAAACCATCGAGGAATAGCGAGGAAGAAATCGTTCGAAAACGTTGAGTTCTATTCAAGGTGCCATGTACGTCCAGAAAAAAGCAGCAATCAAAGAACAAGAAAGAGAAATCAAATCAAGCCAAAAATGACCAGAAAGAAAATATGTTCAACTACAAATGTTTCAAGTGTCACGAACAGGGACACAAGTCGTCGGAATGTCCGCTTATGAGCGGACGGATATTGTGGATTATATTTTTTGTCTTGCGTATTCCTGCTTCAATCAATTTTTTATTCATCTCGTAAAATGCCCTTAATCAGAGTAACACACATTTAGCTGCACATACGTGCACCTTTTTATTTAAAGCCACTTTACTACAATGCTACATAGTAAGATTTAACGCTAGATATCCCGGAAGTGTCTTCGACGCCACAGGGAATTATTTTCTCGGTATATTTTTTCGATTTTTCCTTCTGATAATGATCTTTAATACGAAAATTACTGATATAAATTTTTGGAATGATACAAAAATGTTAAATTGTGACACCGAGCACTTTAAGATTTTTAGTGTACTTTAAGGATTCTTATTTTCTTGTCGTAGAAACCAAGACTAAGAGTTCTACGGGTGTAAAAGTGAACTTAATGATATTATCTCAAACTACAGTTGACTATTTTTTCAATAACATAATATCTTTTAATAAAGTGCCGACGAAATTATGTCTGTACGCATTGATTCCAGACAGATTTGTGTCAATTGAGTAACATATACATAAACACATATAACTTATAACATTGCTTATAATATAATTATACTATTGTAAATGTATATAGCTCGAAATTCCGCATTTTCAGAAACGCTCAAATGCAATTTTCTTGCAAAGAGCTCCACATATTTTTCTTTAATTTTTTGTGGGGATAGTTCTACATGGACTTAATAACATGACATAAATGCCAGTGTGATGTTTTCTTTTTTGTTGTTTTTTAAATTAAACAAAAATATTTTTTAAAATATTTCTCATGTCAATATTTGCTTTATGGGCATTGCTTATACATTATCATATTTGTGAGTATAGTTACCTCAAATAATTTTTTGTAAATAATTGTTCGCCTCGTGATACAAGGAAATGTGTGTCAGCTGCATTTTCGACGGCCCTTGTGACCTTGAATGACGGCATGTTTTCTTAAGCATTTCCTTTCTCGAACACTGACACTTGCACTGACGCATCGAAGTGATCTTTGTTTTCCGGTGTCACGATCTTCATGCTCAGTTTGGATCTCCCAGGAGTCTTCAGTCGTTAGTAAATCCACTTCCTACATTAAGTGTCCCTTTTCACTGCCTCTTTCCCTTTATGTCAAAAAAATGAAAAGATATACAAAGGCCCAACGATAGTTAGGATTTGCACAGTCATTCTAAAATCGTCTGGATTTTGGGCAAGATATTCCGTCAATAACGGTGTATTTAGGATCAGACATGAAATCATAAATTGCCATAATAGTGTCTCTAATGCAATTAAGTTATAGTATGAATGACAAATTGTAAGGTTTCTTTCCAAAAAAGAGAAAATTAGTAGGGTTAATATGATCAGTTAATATATAAAATGTTACCAAAAACTCCCTTTTTTCATAATTCAATATAAAAAATAGTGTAGGAAAAGGAAAGGGGCAGAGATTCCAGAGCACAGGAAAACGTGCGCAGATGCTACTTTACGACCATAACGATTGTTCACTTTTTATACGTTAAGTAAATCAATGAACCAAGAAGTCAAAAACTATCTTACATCATATTTCCCTCTAAAAGGTTTCTTTATCCTTTAAATCCGATATATCTTTTTAAAGCAACGTTGTGAATTTCGTTGCAAAATTTGTATTCAGCAACTTCGAAAATGGTACTTTACGTATAACCATATTTCTACGCACAATCCCTTCACTTTCAAGCTTCAATTTTGAATTTTGATATTTCATTTCGATATTCGACATTAGCGACCGCGAGAACCATTCTATTAATATTTCTATACATATCGGGTTCATTTTTATGAGTCAGTGAGCCATTTCGAACCTACCATTTTGAATTTTGAAATTTCATTATAATATTTGAAATCAGTGATCTCCAGAATCCCACATGTATATTTTTTATGCACTTTTGTTTATTTTTAAATGAGTTGATCCGCTATTTTGAATTTTGAAATTGCATTATGATATTCAAATTCAACGACCTCAAAAGCCCTTTGGTACCCTTTTCTACGCAAATCCAGTGGCATTTGCAATTATGACCGGGTTTTAGGCCCAATTCAACCAGTGCGCGCCGTCGGGACTCGAACCTAGGACCTCCCGGCCAGAGGGACTGCAGAAACATCAGTTGATGCCCTGAGCCATCTCTCCCGGTTTCGTTTTCGTCCAACCTCCTTGTTTTCGTGTGTGCCGAGTTGAATCGAGCAACCGCTCTTTCATTTGCATTTCGGAGTTGAGGAAGAATAAGACATACGCTGAATCGCCCCTGCAACGGGAAAAGGACGCCACCCCTCATCCATCCTAGGGCACAGGCTACTGTTCTGCAGCACTATTGCATCATGTGTGCTTCCTGGCCAATTGGCACTAACATAAAAAAATGTAGTTGTGGCACACATACCACCATAGCATTTATGGAATGCATTCCGTACCTATTTATTTATTTATTTTATGTCAAAAACAGTTAAAACTGTGTATGACGTGCTTTGGGAAGAAGAGAATTTTGTGCACGTTATCTTAATTTTGTGATCCCTACACTAAGCCATATACTACTTGAATTGTGAATACAGAAAAAAGAAACAAAACGCTCCGATGTAATAAAATTTATGTCAGCCCTGCAAACACCGCCTGTGGACGCATTGTGCTTGTCTCCTGCTGTATGGAATTGGCTAAAGTGCCTAGCCAGTGCAACGCAAAGCGCAGTTTTTCTTTGGGCGACACGCAGCACTTCTTCTCGTTGCACTTCTCATCCTCGCTCCAATGAGTACATGGCGCTCCTGCATTTTCATAGGTGACACCTTAAATCTCTCGTTACATTCGTGGTTGATATTTCTTCTTTTTCTATACACAATCTTGCGTCTGCGCCTAGAAATTGTAGCATTTATAACAAATGTCCTCATTCATATATTTTAACATCTAATTGAAATTCGCTATTACTCAAATTTTAAGACGACTATTTCCTATTTTCTAAATATCTACGAACGCACTAATATACAAAATATCGACACTCGTAAATTCTTCAACCGGTCACGTATCTGTAGGTTTGTAAGAAATCCAACGAGTTAGAATGTACTACATAGAGTGGCTGACGCTCTGTCATCTTTGCAGCAAATTGAAGCCATTTTGCAGTCGAAGCAGCGCCCTCTAGGCAATTATTCAATGTAATACATTTTTGCGATTTGAATTTTATGAAATATAAATCGAAGTCTGTAGTAGAATCAATTCTAAGAAAGAACTTACTTGAAAAATGATATATTTGTGGTATAGTTACTTATATTTTTACGGTTATATACCGAAGACACTGAAGGCTTTGTGAATATTATTATTATAATCATTAATATTATTTAAATACCGTTAAACGAAAAAGACAACACTATAGAAATAAAATCTGATACAAACAACACGTCGATTTAGTATAACAACAGTTCTATAAGGCACCACCAGCCAGCACTGACATGTTTTGACTGCCAAAAACATGGCGGCTCCTAGTTCTGTGAACGTCCACCGCGAGCCCTGAAACCATAGGGCAAGCCACTCTATGAAGTATTTTCTAACTAGTTGAAGAAAACAGTGCTCGTTTACAATTGTATTAGACTCTTCGTAAGTTCTGAGGAACAAAAACAATGGTTACTTGTGAAATATCACTTGAGCATTCACTTGTAACTAGTAGTGATTACTAGTATGATTCTGAAACGCTTGACTCGGTTCTCGCAAGTTAACAGTCAACTCGCTTCCAATTTGTGGACTTGTGAAACGGGCCCCTGGCCTCTCGGGATGGAGGTTGGTGTTTAAATGGCACTGGATCGAGACAAGGCTAGAGGTCGCAAAATACAGTCATATCTAAGGAAAAATATTTTTTTTATTTTCTCTCTGTAAGCAAAAATGTATGGGATGCAGAAAAGGGGTTCAGAAAAAATTGTTAATTTATAACCAGTATGAGTTTAACTGAGCCGCCATCAAGGATAAGTGAGCCACTATATGCACGTTGAACACATATATGACATAAATATTCCAAAACAACTAGACTTTACTTATTATGAAAAATTTAGCAACAAAATATACTTTAAACAACAAACCTTCTTTTAAGATCAACTGTCGATTCAGTTATCTAAAATTTTCAATATTCAAATTTAGATTACTAGTTAATCCAATGAACAAGTAACTTTTCTTTATTTGAAAAAAGTATCAAATGCTCTTACTTGGTTCCGGTCATTACTGGGACTACAATTACCATTTTCTAATGTCATATTGCCTGTTGACAGTATTTTGTCATTGATGCTCTTGGGATTACTGTATCCTTCTACAATTATCGGATCCTTCTACAATTTTTTTTAGGTCCCCTTATTGAAGTCTTAAAGCTCCTCAGGAGTAAGTGACAATTTAGGGTTTCCGAATGTGTCAACTACTTCCGTCACTAGTCTCGACGTAGAGCATATTGTAGCCGGGAGTTGGCGGTGTTCCTCCCTCTTCTTGACTGTGAGGACCGACGTCAATCCTCTTGAATTCCCCCCTCCAGGTATTTCGCAGCAAGCACCGTCCCAGCCGAGAGCAAGCTCTAAGCTCTTGATACATATAGGAATCTGTGTGGAAGTGTAATGATTGTAAGTATAAATGTAACTGTGTTTGTGAATGGCCGGCGGCGCTAGCCGAATGCGTTTACTACGCTCCGTGAAGTCACGAAGGTTAAGCGCATTCGAGACTCGCGGGCTCGTGGTTGGGCCAGGAACCCCGGGATCTAACGGCGTCGAGCCCCTGGCCGAAGGGATAAAAGGCACTGACTGCGACGTGACGAGACTTGACAAATATTAAAAAGTAAAGCACATTAATGGAGGATTACTCCCCAGTGCAAAGCGCTTAACGCCCCTTAAGGGGCTTAGAGACGCGTTGCGTCAAGGTGTAGACGCAACAAATTTAAAAAAAAGTGTTACTGAAGAGTAGGGGACAAGGATAAAGGACAGATTTCGCGCAGTCTGTAACGAAATTGAAAAAGTATCGATCCTTTATTTGCCTGGTATTGATTAGAACAAATAGAAAAGTACCGTGCAGTTAGACGCTACAATTCACCTCCAGGCTGAAATCTATTTAGCTAGAAGTGAGACCGCTGTACCTACGAACAGGTGTACCTACGAACACGGCTCCACAAATCTCGGGTAAACTTGGCAAGTGCTTGGGTGGAAGCCAGGAGCGCGTGCTTGACAAGACTCAGGCGCACGCGTGGTCTCAGGGAAGCCTCAATTCCATATTTTCACTTCATTTCAAAACATATTTTTTCACCATCATTCCAAATGATATTTTTTCATATTTGTAGTTAGTGTGATGCATAAAGTCATGCTCACTTCAGTTTGGTATCAATTAGGTGTTTTATTTCTGATTTTTAATCTACCGTATCCATGTAGCAGAAGTTCCAACAGATGCCAAAAGTCAAAATGGCACACCGTTGTTCCCACAAACACAAAAAGGGTTTTACCTAAGAACAGGTTTAGAACTCTTCATCTTCAGCTGTCTTAGTAACACTTGAAATGCTGATGCCTTTTCTAAAGGCACCTCCCCGCGAAACTGATGGCCGAGAGCGAAAAAGGAACATCACGAATTCTGACGGATACTCCCGAAAGAAACGGATAGGAAACTGCTTACAAAATGAAACAGACGAAAAAGAAGACATTTCAACAAACACCTTCAAGCAAAAAAGCAACTCAGAAGCCAGTTAGAAACTAAAAAGGACAAAAACCTGTCAAACCTCTTCTAAAGAATCCTACGATAACTCCTCACTCCATTCATCCAGTTACGATGACTTTAATTTACTAACGGAAGAAGAAATAGTACTCGGCTTGAAGATGAAAATGTTCATATTGGAGACTTTGTTTTTGTTAAAGTACTAGGGTTACTAGTTAAAGTACTTTTGTTAAAGTACTAAAAATCGACCAAACATTTTGTAGTTAAAATACCGGCAGAAGTTGATGCTGTATGCTTCCATATAAAATATCTGATGAAAGTGACTGCAGGTGACGACCTGCAATTTGTCTATGATGGCACAGGGGAATATGAAGTCTGTACTGAGCATATTTTATTAAAATTACTTCAACCAACTGCTGTGGGGTCAACTGGCAGAAACTTGCTCACGTTTCCTGTGGACTTTTCATTTTTTGCCTTAGGGTGGATACTACACAGCACAAATTCATTGACTTCATATACTTATTCTTGTTATTTGATTTAGTTGGTCATATAGGGAAATGTTTTGGTCGTGATTTTATTTTGCAAGTGTTACCACTTTTATTTTATTTTTGTGGTGAATAGCAACAGTGACTATATTCTTTAGACTGATAAGACGCTTTGGAAAAAAACATCTCTTAAATGAGTCCTAAAATTTCCTTGTATTTGTACCTCCGAACACAGAAATGACTTGAGGGTTTTAATTTTTGCGCACCCTAAATATTAAATTTCGCGCTGTTAGAAATTTACATGCTTTGTGAGAATCAAACGTTTTGAGAGCGACGAAAAAATCGAGAAAATATTGATTCTAGCAGTCATAAGAAATTAATATGTAATTTTTGTTCGTGGGTCTCCTCTATAGCAGTATCGAAAATCCTCCATCATCAACCCTCCGGCCTGAGGCACTGCAGCGGCAACGGCTGTTGTCACTGAGCCACCTTATCCAGTGCTCCTCTGGATAATCCAGATATTTGGTTGTACTAGTTCTCACTTTGGGCATCCCGTACTTTTAGTTAGAAAGATTAAGACATAATTAAGACACACTTGGCAAGATTTCTGAGATTGCATCACTCTTCACATTACCATAAAATCTTTAGCTCAGTTAACCCTGTGGGCACTTTCTTTTAAAATGTGTTATAACTTAACATGAACCATCATATGCTGTGCAAATTAAACATTTAAATATTGCCAAAAAGTTCCTGGTTTCATATATTTCTTTGAAGATTTTCAATTAGTAATTTTTATTGACATGTACGTTTAAATTAAATTATTAAGAAAAATTACTCTTGCCTCACTCCAATTTAAAGAACGAATTAACTTCCAATTCCGCAGGAACATCCATCCACATAGAACTAAAACTGTGCAATTGAGCATTCCTAATTAATTCTAGTACACATTTAAAAAAACTTTTCGTATGAGAACATTTTAGGTGGACTGGCTCTCTTACCCTCCATGAGTAGTTAACCTAACTTGACCCTACAGCTCGTTTATTTTGATTGTTTTTAACAAAATCTGATTCAGTAAGGTAGGGTCTACTAATATCGTTAGTAACAGATAATCTACAATTCAAGACTCCTAAATTTCAACAATACTCAATGGTTAATAAACTCAACGCAACAATGATCAATTCACATTTTATATGCCCAATTCAATGGACAGGCTGATAGGTTAGTTCGTGCATTCAAAGCCGCCATTTACAAAAGTACGAGGTTCTGCGTCACCCAAAAGAATGGCAGGATGATGCCTTCAGCTACAAGCAGAGCCTGCCGGGATCGATGAACTCAGCCCAGTGCACGTTCTCCGCGGAGAGGGGGGATACACAACACTTCGAACCATCAGACAGAATAGCTTCACCATACGGGCTCAGACTTTCAAGAAACAGCTGCAATATGCTCAAATATACGTCAACTCTTACCTCATTCGTAAAAAGTCATCTCTATAAACTTACGAGCGAAAAGTGCCTGTTGTTTCGTATTAAATGCTTTTTGTATTGATTTGAATATTTTTAATACAAAACGCAATGTATGTTAGGGCTTAAATTATAGGAATTGACTAGAAATGCGTGGATTGTAACTTCTAATAATTTACCCCACACTTTGATAACATTTGTAAATAATGTCTATTTCATCACTAGGGAGGGGATTTTAATAAAAAGTCTTTTTTTCACATTAGAACAATGCTGTTTAGTATAGAAATTACATTTGTTATGAGAAAAGTAAATGGTCCATTTTTATACGTCATATTTTGGCATTGTTCGTCGATTTCGGTTACAAGTCATTTTTCAACCTTTTCCGTAATTTTTAATGCATTTTCCTTGATTTCATACATTTTAAGATCATTTTAATTTTACTTGCTTCAAATAATATTTACGAGATGCAACAAATGTTTTCCGCAGAATTCCTGGGTAGCATTTCCGATTTCTTCGCTCAGAAATTGTAATATCAGCCGTTGTATGCAATTTAAGGTTCCTGGAACGTCTATCAGCGCCATTGTCGGTTCGGCCGATATCACGATAACTAAAGACAAAGTAAAGTTCGTAAAGAACGGTCCAAACCAAAAGTTTGCTAGCTGAGTGCAATTGAACGAATAGGAGTAGCCATGATTATATCAGTAACATATCCAGCTTGAGTTGTTCATTCTAACTGGTTTTGATTAAATCCTTTTACATAATTTCTTTCCGCTGTTATGGCATTTTTAAAACGGTTTAAGACCTTCATTTAATAATTTTTGGCAATGATTTAGGTCATAAAAAACCGCTCCTATTCATCACGTTTCCGATTTGACAAGTGCCCAGAAACGATTCGTAGAAACATTATTCCCAGTTACTGGTTCGACTTCAGAGCCAATTCGCTAATAAATGTGTTGACGGGGGTTCACATTATTTGAAGAATTTAAATATCATTTAATTTAAAATGAAAAAAATACAAACATTTAATAATAAAAAATGTGAAGATTGATGATAAGTTTAGATCTTTATAAATTATTTGTTTAGTAACGAAACACGGTGCTTCGCATACTCCGTTTTAAACTGAACTAAGCTGAAGTCGTTGCTCATTGCAAAGTCGCAAGACTTTCACCACTGAGATCCGGGTTCGATTCCCGCCGAATCTCATGTGAAATTTGTTCCAACAAAACGTGTTTGGCTGCTTCACAAGGGCTAGTCCAACCCCTGTGAAGTGTCCTAAACCCTACCCCTATCCTTATTCCTTCCTAATTCTGGCCGCTGGGTAGTGACGCAGGAGCGCGCGGTAGGAGGCGCGTACGCGGAGATGCTACCTGGCGGTCCCCTTGACTACCGACTGCGACGAGACGCGACAGACAATATTAACGGAGGATTCGTCCAAAAAACAAGCGCTCTTAGTAATGGGAGGATTACTCCGAGAAGCGCAAAGCGCTCAACGCCCCCCCCCCCCAAGGGGCTTCAATGGGGAAGAAAACCTCCTGAAGCTTGGAGACGCGTTGCGTCAAAGTAGACGCAGCAAATTCGCGGGTCTTGACTTCGCCCAGATGGATTGAATAATATTAAGTTTGAAGAAAATGATCTGAACAGTTAAGATGCTAGCGTTTAGCAGACGGACGGACAAAAATACAGTCAGAAGAAAACGAGACAGAGAGGACAGGAAAGACTGAAAACAGACTCGCAGGCAAGCAGAGAGATAGAGACTGACAGGCTGACTGAATAGAGACTGGCAGTGACAAACAAAGACAGACGATCATCATGCCACTTGATACGGAAATGATACCACCAGTCACTGAGGACGAGCCATTGCACGTAATCAGTAGAATTGGTAATTCCAAGGCACGAGGACCGGATAGTATCCCCAACATCGCCCTCAAGACTGCGATATGCGCTCGTAGTAAAATATTCGTGGACCTGTACGACACATGTCTGAGAGAAGGGGTATTTCCTGAGAGATGGAAGAAACAACAACTAGTACTTCTTCCAATGGGGAAGAAAACCTCCTGAAGATCCGGCGTCTTATTGGCCAGTGTGCTTCTTCTATACCGCGGGTAAGGTTTTCGAACATATTATTAGCGCAAGACTGGAAGATGCAATACAAAAAGGAGGTGGGCCCTCAGAGAACCAGTATGGTTTTCGCAAAGCTTGTTCAACAATCGATGCTGTTCAACAATCGATGCTTGTCGACACTGCTCTCGACAGGCCATTAAATGGAGCAGGTGGGGAAGAAGTCCAAAAAAGTACTGTGCAATCGTTAAATTGGACATTTAGAATGCTTTTCGTTGTCGCAAAATTTGCAGAAGAGATAGTGTGTATTTGCAATGAAGCCATTGCCATTGTCGGTCGTTGGCTAGATTCCGCGGGATTGCAGCTTGCCGAACATAAAACAGAAGTGCTGGTCGTAACTAACAGAAAGAAGAGAGAATCCATCACTCTCAAAGTCTGTCACCGCAACATTTCATCACGACCCACGATAAAATACCTCGGCATCATGATCGACACGCGCTTGTCCTGTAAAGACCATTTGGACTACGCCAGCAAAAAAGCGGCGGTGGTGTATGCTGCGTTGACTGCGTTAATGTCGAACACTGGAGAGCCTAGTCATGCAAAGAGAACGCTCCTTGCCTCGGTCGTCACTTTGGTTCTGCTCTACGGTTCACCAGTTTGGGTCAACTCAGCAGATACGAAGAGCTACGTAAGAGGCATGGCTTCAAGATATCGGTTATCTGCGCTGAGGGTGGCATGTGCGTTCCTCACTGTCTCCAATGAAGCAGTTTGCGTCATAGCGATTGATATAATGGCCGGTGAACGACAGAGGTGTTATAACAAAAGATACGGGAAGTAGAACTGCTTGGAACAGCTACCGGAATGGCAACAGCTATGGAACACGTCCTCCGATTGATTTCTACAGTTGAATCGTGGATCAATCGAAAGCACGGCGGGGTAAATTATTATCTCAAGCAGCTTCTAACAGGACATGGTTGCTCCAGAGCCTACCTACAGAGGTTCAAACCGAATGACACCCCTCATTGTCCTGTGTGTGAACCTGATGTCGAGGACGCCGAACACGTGTTATTTCAGTGCCCACGATTCGCAACGCCCTCAACAACCAGTCACTGCCGAGATACTTGGTATAGGCCAGTTGACTCCAGAAAACGTAGTTTCAAGTATACTTGTTTCTGACAGCAATGGGAGGGTGGTGTGCAATTTTGCACAAGATACATTGATTTAGAGAAAGGTAGGAATGATATCTCATGATTCCTCACCCGACTAATTTCATGTGACCCTACTTCACTCTCCGCGAAGTAATGCCTTTAGGCGGTTCCACGGAGCGGATGGAGGAGAAGGGAGGGGCGGTTTTAGTGAATAAAAATCTCACACGCTGGGTAGTTCGGGCTACCCAGTGTCTTTTGAAGATTTCCACCTACCCTCGTAAAAAAAGACACAGACACAGGCATAGAGACAGACACAGAAGCAGACACAGAGACAGACAGAGACAGACAGAGACAGACAGAGACAGACAGAGACAGACAGAGACAGACAGAGACAGACAGAGACAGACAGAGACAGACAGAGACAGACAGAGACAGATAGAGACAGACAGAGACAGACAGAGACAGACAGAGACAGACAGAGACAGACAGAGACAGACAGAGACAGACAGACAGACAGAGACAGACAGAGACAGACAGAGACAGTCAGAGACAGACAGAGACAGACAGAGACAGACAGAGACAGACAGAGACAGACAGAGACAGACAGAGACAGACAGACACAGATAGAGACAGACACAAACACAGACACAGAGGCAGACACAGATAGACAGACAGAGACAGGAACACTGACAGAGAGACATATAGAGACTGAGAGACATAAATAGGGGCAGATAGAAAGGGGGACAGACAGTTTGAGGGACAGAGAGGCAGGCTGAAAGACTGGCAATAGGACTGAAGGACAGAAAGACAGTAGGACTGAAGGGCATACAGACAGACTGGGGCATAGACAAAGGGACGGGCGGGCAGACAGGCAGACAGACAGACGGACGGGTCGACGGGTAGGCGGATGGGCAGACAAATGAACAGACGGACAAGCGGACGGTCGCTAACATTCTGCCCTCAATCGAATAATATTTTCGCGAGGACCCGCAAAGCGTAGATGCTGACTATCCAAGTGTTAGAGGATTTGGTACATATTGGAATAAGATTTATGCACTTTTTCCTTACCAGGGCCCCAGAAAATGAGCTTTTCTTTCACATTATTACGCATTAGTACGCAGAGATACTACGGCGGTCCTCTTTGACAACTGACTACACAAGACAAGACGAGACATAAAAAGACAGCGTCCTCTGGAATACAGAAGGACAGATATTAATGGAGGATTACTCCGCGCTCACCGCTCGACCAGGGGCGAAGAGACGCGTTGCGTCGATCAATAGGATTAAGGGCGCAACGAAATAAAAAAAAAAATCAAGTAACATCAAGCTTGAAACTGAAGCAAGTAATCCCGTGTCGTCGCCACCAGTTGTAGCCCACGCAGGTACGGACTTTGTTTCCGCAGTGGTACTGAGTGGTATATCATGAGTAAGGTCTCATTCCGGGTCCTCTATCTTCACCTCAGAGACGATTTCTTCAATTATGATCTTGGCCGTTTTTTTCAAGCCGCCTAGCATTGGAATTTGTGGAACTGACGCGATACATTCTTTTCCAGGAGGGAATTAATTTCTAGGTCGTTCAATTTCCTAAAACCGAGGTTTACTATAACCGAATCTTCTTATGCTTATTTGTAATGTAAGTGACCAGTGACTTAAGTTCACTAGTTCACTAGTAAGTTCACGAAGTGAAGTGCAGTGTAAACAAAAAGTCGTGTATTTAATAGTTTAAAATAATTGTGCAGGTCAGCCATAAAATGTAGAATTAATTATAGTACTGTTATTATTGCTCTTATTGTTAGCCTTTTTATCATATTATTATTATTATTATTATTATTATTATTATTATTATTATTATTATTATTATTATCATTATCATTATTATTATTATTATTATTATTATTACGGCCTAAAAATAATTTAAAGTTAAATTTTATTTATATTTCTTACTGTAATATGTAAATTGTAGTGTTCTGTCACCAGATTCTAAAAACCTACATGCAGAAATAATAAATATCTATCTAACCGAGGATTCACTATATCGGAGTTCACTACAACTGAAGTCGACTGTATATAGTTACAAAATAAATGTATTCAATTATGAGTAAATTTTATATTAATAATAATAGTAATAATAATAATAATAATAATAATAATAATAATAATAATAATAAATCACAACAAATGTCACATGGGAAGTATTCAAAATGTCATACTTCTATGTATCAAAGAACGTTAAAAAATTGTGCTGGTTACTGATCGGCCATCACTGTATTTTCAAAAATTGCAAAATTAAAAAAGGAAGATGTACAATTGTTTGCAAAACGGAGTAGTTTATGACTAAAATTCAAGCAATTAAAAAAAATCTCAAACATGAAGATTGCGAAAATTGCATCAGTTAGAAATCATAGGAAAAACAACTAGACTTTTAAGCGTATGAAAGGCGAATAAGGCCGCGACACTGCATGATGTAGCGGTACAGTGCATGGCGCGATAACTCCATGAACTCGAATGAATTTTGAATCGCGGCGCGGAGAAACAAAGAAATTTAGGTTGGATACATATTGGAGGTATATAATATTGCGTAGCCTTCACGGATGCGGCAAAGTATGTGCTGTTGTAGCGCCATTAGCATTTTATGTGCTGGTTATGATCTATTTATGTGATTCCGTCACTTAATGGAACATTCCAAATTGAACGGGGCGCGACAAAAGAGCAAAACTAGTGGTGCTACTCAAAGGCACAGGCATTATCGTATTAGTTTTCTATTTGTTTTTTTGGGGGGGGGTGTCTGGCCTAGCTATTCAGTTTGCCACGTACTCTTGGCAGCTGCCATCTATCACGGTCCAAAGTGTATATTTTTTTTATTTTCTCAGTTTTTCGGTTTCCTAGTAGTAGAACCGAAATATTACTTTAAGATTATTAAGGAAGAGTAAAAACACGTCCTAAATGCAAATTTTCATTTAAAAAATTTCGTACCATTTTTAACGAAAAGATGATTACGGCTCGCTGTAAATGCGAAATTTGAAGCTATTTTTCACAGAAAATTTTTGAGTTTCGAAAAACTTCATTTTTGTGAAAAAAATTGTTTCTAAGTCATTTGAAGCATTTTACTCACAAATGCAATAGTGTTTACAAATCTCTAGAAATGTGCATATTAACGGCGCGAGAGATATGTCAAAAAATTATATTTGTGTAATTTTTGGAAAAACAAAAGAATACACGAGAATGAACTTTAAGTCATACCAAACAGTGCAACAAGCACTATCCACTGGGAAAGTTTGAAGAAAAACTTTGGAGTCATTTTTGAGAAAACGGCGTTTGGGCGTTTCTGAAAATGCGAAATATTGAGCTCGTTTCCACAGAAACTCGTTGAGTTCTCGAGAAACTATATTTGACATTATTTAAAGCACATGTACTGATAAATACAATAATTTGAAGAAATCGGGTCTAATGTATTACCGACGTGAGAGGCAGGTCACAAAATTCCATGTTTGTAATTTTTGAAAAAAAAAAGAATAGAGCAATATGGCGTTTTATCACCTCATAGGGTACATTCAGCACTATCCCTACCAAAAGTATATAGGAAAAATTTGGAATCGTTTTCGAGAAAATCTTATTTTTGTTATTTTTTAAAATGGCACATGTTTCATGCAATATTGCGCGAAAACTACTCAAATGTTCAGAAAACGTATTTGATCTTAATGAAATATCTAATTATGAAGAAAAAAATTATTTGAACGAACAATCTCTATCTTCAATTTTGTAGTTGTAAGAAGACGCCGAATAATATACTCTCTGGATACTTTTAAAAAATCCTATTTATCAGTGAAAATCGGATCTATCCCATCTTTCTACGAGTATTTCATGACAAGAAATTTAAAGAAAAATGTGGAGCCATTTTTGAGAATGTTTTAAAAAATGTCTCAAATGCTTCACCAAAATACCCCCAAAAATTAACGAATGTTTTTCAAAATCGCAGAGCTTCGAGTCAGGCCAGATCGACAAGGGTTCGTTGAGTTTGGAAAAAATGATACGCATAGTTTAGGCGCTAGCGTTGTTCACATTCACCATACAGACGGACGGAGAAGAAAACTAGTGCTACAAAATGGCACAGACTTTCTTAAAGCAAAGTTTTCTAATTTCCTTGGTGTGGACTGGTTTTACGGTCTTGCCCTCTCCTCTTGCCAGCTGCATTCATTGTCGCCCAAAATACATTTCTGACATTTTCTCAATTTTTCGGCTTCTTAATAATAAAACCGAAATATTACTTTCAGAATATGAAAGATCCTAAATAGAAATTGTCATTGAAACCTTTTTTAAGCCGTTTTTCAGAAAATAGTGTTTATGCGTTACTGTAAATGCAAAATTTGAATCGATTTTTCACAGGAATCTATTGAGTTTTCGAAAAACTTCATTTAGTGTCATTTGAATCACTTTCTCTCACAAATGCAATAAGGCATAGAAATCGATGGAAATGTGCTTTAAAACGGCGTGAGAGATTTAAAAAAAATTACTTTGGTGTAATTTTTGAAAAATCAAAACAGTACACCAAAATGAACTTTAGGTCATATTAAACATTGCAACTAGCACTATCCGTTGGAAAAGTTTGAAAAAAATTTGGAGGCATTGTTGAGAAAATGGCATTTGAGCTTTTCCGAAAATGCGAAATTTTGAACTAGTTTCTACAGAAAACTGTTGTGTTTGCGATAAAACTTTGACATTATTTAAAGCACATGTATACAATAATGTGAAGAAATCGCCGAAATTTTGAACTAGTTTCTACAGAAAACTGTTGTGTTTGCGATAAAACTTTGACATTATTTAAAGCACATGTATACAATAATGTGAAGAAATCGCCTCTAATATAAATATTTACCGACGTGAGAAACAAGTGGAAGAAATCACATCTTCCTATTTTTTTTAAGAATAGAGGAATATAGCGTTTGTGTCATGGTGTAGGGTTCGTTTGGCACTAACCCTACCAAAAATTTTTTAAAAAAATGGAACCGTTTTTGAGAAAATCTTGTTTTTTGTTGTTTTTAAATTGTAAATATTGCACGCACTATTGCACGAAAACTACTATTTTTCAAAAAAATGTACATGGCCTATAAGAAAGAAATATTTGTGGACAACAACTTCCATTTGAAGGAAAAATCTGTCTTCAATTTTGTAGTAGTAGGAAGACGCCGAAAAAATCCAACTTACAATTTTCGAAAATTCAGAGTTAACCGTGAAAATCGGACCTATGCCACCATGAATTTTACTCTATTCTTATAAGAAATTTAAAGATAAAATTTGAAGCCATTTTTGACAAAATTTTGGAAATGTCCGGAGGCTTTATGTAAAGTACCCCCAAATATTAATGAATGTCTTTCAAAATCGCAGAGCTTTGAGTCAGGGCAGTTCGACAGGGGTTATTCAGTTTGAAACAAATCGTATCAGTGGACCCCAAAACCTGTATTTCCGTTAAAATCTCGAAATCTATTTTCCGCAGCATTACATAACTTTTCTCTATATTACGTATATTACTCCATATATACGTATGTATACGAGAAAGTAACTCTAGATGTGCTACAGAATGACATAGATTTCCCCGTAAAGTGTTCTAATTTCCTTGGTGTGGATTGGTTTGCCCTATCCTCTTGCCAGAAGCCATCAAGAACATTTCGTTGAGATTTTCTCAACTTCTGGGTTTTGTAATAGTAGAATCGACATATTATTTCAAGAATATTAAAGAGTAAAACCTCGTCCTAACTACAAATTTTCATTGAAAAAATGCAAGTCGTTTTTAAGAAAATTGCGATTAAGCATTACCGTAAATCAATCACAATTCAAGCGTGCCCGACTATTGGAAGCTAGCTACCGTTGTTCCGATTTTCAAGAGTGGTACAGAACTGTTTTAGACAATTATAGACCGGTAAGTCTCACGTGGTATGAAAGCTAGTGGAACACTTGATAACTAGCTATATTAGACAAGAATGGGGAAAAAAGAATGACTATTTCAGGGACAGCATGGATTTAGGAATGGTTTCTCTTGCGAGAGTCAGATAGTGTCATATTTCAAGGTATAGCAGATGATGATAGTGGGAGGGTGGACGCCGTAATAATACATTTTGTGAAGGCATTTGATGTTGTCCCACATTTCCACCATGCTTTCCACCAAGGATATTCCAATTAAGTTTGATACATAATCGATGTAACACCTACAAGATTTCGAGTTTATATGTCGTGTTTACATCTGTGTTTAAATATTGAATCACAATTAGGCGCGAATTTCAAACGTTTAAACTAAATAAATTAGTTTTAAGTTTTTTTTACTACCGTCCACATTGTTTAAAAATCCGAAAAAAATATGTTATAGAATGTTATAAGACCCATTTTAGAGGGGAAATTAAGACAGTACTTCAACATTATCACGACGAAAATGAATTTCAAAAATGTATTTTTTTCGATATGAATTTGGCGTCAAAATTCGTTGACAAAAATACCTTCAAATTGAACTATGTTTATCCGTCTCTGCAATTGTTTTCAGCCTGATACACGCAATAGATGCTGAGTATCAGTATAAAATATAAAGTATAAGTATCAAATAAATCATGCAAAACATGTTTCTCGTTGTATCTCTGCAAAAGATTGCCCTAGGAAGCCGATAATTGGTAAATCTGCGTCATTTTTTATTCTCTTTCATATGAACATCGCGATTATCGATTTGGTTTGGGGGATTTGTTTTCACCGCTTTATTCGGCTATAACCTTTCAAACAATAACAAAGCAAAATCAGCTCGTTTTCTCAAAACATTATACATGACCTTTTTTAAACATGATTTTTTACAACAGACTTTGTTTATAGCAAAAATCGCTATCTCCAATTTTGTAGATTTCAAAAGTCCACTGTTTGGGATTAAAAAAAAACACCGAACAATAGCCAAAAATGGGACTAGCGCCATATTTTTTACCATCCCTTATTACTTTCTGGTATACGTACGTATATACGGAGTAATGTACATAGTATACCTTGCCCGATCATTGCCCGATCTTCTGTAAAGGAGAATTGTAGAGAATGACGCGGTAGTACTTTCAGTTCATAATGATACGAATTGTATTTTTACGAATTACATTTTCTTCTTCTTCTTATCTTCAAGTATTTAGGCATGATGCCTGTTACGCCGCTTAGTACTGGTCCTTCCAACGCATTCTTGGACGTCCTATGTTTCTCTTTCCTCTTGGTTGATAATTTGCCATTTGTTTAGGAAGGCGGTCGTTGTTCATTCGCAACAGATGTTCTTGCCAAGAGTGTCTGTAGTTAGTGACTTTCTCTATGAGACATTCTACATTTAGCTCATTTCGGATTTTTGTGTTCCTTTGTCTATCTAGGAGACTATATCCCGCTACCGCTCTAAGAAATCTCATTTCTGCTGCTTGCAGTCTTGAGATATCTTTTTTTGTCATTGTCCACACTTCACTTCCATATAAGCAAGTTGGTATTGACATAACTTTATAAAATTTGATGAGAGTGTCTCTTCTCACTTTTGAACTGAGTGTTCTTCTTATGGTACCATTCAATTACATTTTATATGTTAAAATAATTTGTTCACGTAGTTATTTAGCTTATTTAAGTTTTTCAACTTCAATTCTAAGAAAACTATCGAGGAATGACATCCTAGTATTTTTAGTTTACACCTTAGTAACGAAAGTATGGCACGTTATTATTTACCAATTCTCAATTTACTACACGTTTAATTCTGATTTCGTGGAGCACGTGGTTCAGATCCAAGAAGTCGAGAACTTCCTAGGACTTTGTTTTACGTTATCAATCGTCGGAGTCTGGTATTGTGTGTTCTATAAGATGTTTCCAATTTAATTTTCAAGAATTAATTTTATTAATTTAGTTTGCAATTTCTGTAACAGCATATACATTTTTTTACAATTTATTAATAATTTTAGCTTAATATAAATATTTTAATAGAGAAATTACTTTGTAATAATTTAAATTGTTGTTCACGTAATTTTTAAAATTATGGTAAAAGCAATTTTTAATATTCTTTGGATGTGGAAAACGTAAAAATCAAACATGAAATTTTTCGAAGAAAGAAAATAGTAATTATCGCAACGATAATATTGTTATATGTGGAAATATCTGTCAAGGTAGTATGATATTTGATGAAAAAATTTGTAATACACAACGTACAAGCAATTGCGTAGTTTCATTGTGCTAGCCGTTTATGAAGCTCGTTGGAACTTGGGGACGTAATGATACTGATAACATACTAATTAAAGGAAACGAAATTCATAAAATTTCAATTGAAAAATTATTTTCGGAAAGAATGTAATCAATTTTATCTAGCTTTCGATGAAGTCATTTTAAAAATTTCTAAAAAAAAATGAGAATAATTTTCGAATCACATACAAACAGTTT
Organism: Teleogryllus occipitalis; assembly: GCA_011170035.1. NCBI lineage: Eukaryota > Metazoa > Arthropoda > Insecta > Orthoptera > Gryllidae > Teleogryllus > Teleogryllus occipitalis. Next base: position 52,491 of record BLKR01010274.1, read on the forward strand.
CCATTTAAGGAACTGTTGGACAGAATTCATGCAATCTTAAAACGGAAATAAGTAATTTTTCTTATATGTCATAAGTATGGCGTTTCTACTGCCAGATTAGTAGCTTTAATGTGTTACAATAATAATGAATACTGGATATTTGATCCTCATAACCCAGGCAAAGAAGGTAGAATATGTGCAAATAATTTTGCAGTAGCTTGGCGGTTTAGTTGAATGGACGAGCTAATTTTTACTTTCTCGTATACCTACGTATATACGGAGATATATATACGTAGTATAGAGAAAGTTAAGTAATGCTGCATGAGGAAATAGCGAATTTTCGGGAGAAAAAATTAATTGCTGGACCCTTCTAACGGAAAAGTGGATAAATCCAGTAGATAAATTAAGAAAAAATCCTGTAACACGTGATGCAGCCAGAATCTCAGTTTTGTGGGTCCTCAATACCGAAAAGTCATTTGACGTCAAAACGTCCGTCTGTCCGTCCGTCCGTCTGTCCGTCCGTCCGTCCGTCCGTCCGTCCGTCCGTCCGTCCGTCCGTCCGTCCGTCTGTCCGTCCGTCCGTCCGTCCGTCCGTCCGTCCGTGTGTCCGTGTGTCCGTCTGTCCGTCTGTCCGTCTGTCCGTCTGTCCGTCTGTCCGTCTGTCCGTCTGTCCGTCTGTCCGTCTGTCCGTCTGTCCGTCTGTCCGTCTGTCCCGTCTGTCCCGTCTGTCCGTCTGCCCGTCTGTCCGTCTGCCCGTCTGTCCGTCTGCCCGTCTGTCCGTCTGTCCGTCTGTCCGTCTGTCCGTCTGTCCGTCTGTCCGTCTGTCCGTCTGTCCGTTTGTCCGTCTGTCCGTCTGTCCGTCTGTCCGTCTGTCCGTCTGTCCGTCTGTCCGTCTGTCCGTCTGTCCGTCTGTCCGTCTGTCCGTCTGTCCGTCTATCCGCCCGTCCATCTGTCCGTCAGTCCGTCTGTCCGTCTGTCCGGAGTTCGTCCCAATTTTTTCCAAATCCCCTATCCATCTGGTTCTAGTTGAAGCTTTGAAATTACGAAAATCATTCTTTAAATTTGGAGGTACTTTTCATAAATCCCTTTGGACATTTACTAACTTTTCTCAAAAACGGCTCCAAATTTTTCATTACATTTCTTGTCAGAATAGAGTAATACACACTTATATAGCTGGCAGAGGTCAGATTTTCATGGTTAACTCTGAATTTTCTAAAACTGTAAAAGTTAAATTTTTTTCGGCGTCTTCCTACAACTACCAACTTGAAGATAGCTATTTTTCCTTCAAATAAAATTTGTTGTACGTAATTAGTTCTTTCGTTAAGGTCATATAACACATTTTTAAAAAAATGTAGTTTTCGAGCAATATTACATGCAATATTTGCAATTTTAAAAAAATACAAAAACAAGATTTTCTCAAAAACGGCTCCATTTTTTCTTTAATCTATTGGTATAGATATGGTAAATGCACTCTATAAGATGAAATAAGCGCCTTATTGCTGTATTCCTTTTTTTTTTCAAAAATTACGAAAATGTAATTTTTTGACTTGTCTCTCACATCGTTAATATTTACGTAAGCGGCAATTTGTTCACAGTATTTTATTTATGAGTATATGTGTTTTAAATGATATTATATAAAACTTCTCGAAAATTCAAGTTTTTTACGGAAATGAGCTCAAAATGCCGCATTTCAGAAACGCTCAAATGCCATATTCTCAAAATAGTTCCAATTTTTTTCTTCAAACTTTTCCAATGGATAGTGCGAATTGCACTGTTTAATATCACGTAAAGTTGGTTTTGGTGTAATCTTTTGTTTTTCAAAAATTACACAAATGTAATTTTTTAAATATCTTTCATGCGGTCAACATGCACATTTCCATCGATTTGTATACATTATTGTATTTGTGAGTAAAAGTGCTTTAAATTACTTTAAATGAAGTTTTTCGAAAACTCAAAAGATTCCTATGAAAAAGAGTTTCAAATTTTGCATTTACAGTAATACTTAATCGCCATTTTCTTAAAAACACCTTCAAGTTTTTCAATGAAAATTTCTATTTAGGACGATATTTTCTTTAATATTTTTGAAGTAATATTTCGGTTCTACTATTAGGAAACTGAGAAGTTGAGAAAATGGCAAAAAATGTACTTTGGGCGACGATAGATGAAAGCTGGCAAGAGGACGGGGCAAGACCATAAAGCCAAGTCACACCAAGGAAATTAGAAAACCTTACTACGAGAAAGTACGTGCCATTCTGTAGCACCTCTAGTTAAATTTTGAAAAAATAAAAGGATAGAGCAACATGGAGTTTATGTCATCTTAAAGAGTACATTACGTACTATCTTTGGCGAAATTTTAAAAATATTTGAAGCTTTTTTCTAGAAAATCTTGTTTTTGTTATTTTTTTAAATTCACATATTGGAATATTGTTCGAAAACTACTAATACTTTAAAAAGAAGTACTGCATGGCCTTAATGAAAGAATTAGGGAAAACAAATGTTATTTGAAGAAAAAACCTCTATCTTTAATTTTGTAGTTGTAGCAAGAAGCCGAAAAAATTCAAACTTTTGCAATTTTCGAAAATTCAGAGTTTACCCTCCAAATTTGGACCTATGGCACCTTTATAAGTATATTTTACTCTATTCTTACAAGAAATTTAAAGCAAAAATGGAGCTCATAAACGGCTCCATTTTTTTCTTTAATTTCTTTATTTTCTTAAAATTTTGAAAATGCCCCTGGAGATTCATGTAAAGTACCTCAAAAAATTAATGTTTTTTTTAAATCACAAAGCTTCAAATACAGCCAGATGGACAGGGGTTTATTCAATTTGGAAAAAATCCTACGTACGATTTAGCCACTAGTGGTGTTCACAGACCGACGGACGGACGGCGGAGGGACGGATGGACGGACAGACGGACGGACGGACGGGCGGACGGACAGACGGATGGACAGATGAACAACAAACAAAAGCAAACGACACCAGTTTTTGCGAGATTTGTTTCCGTGGATTTGAGATGTTAGGTAAACCAAAAACGTGCTAAATTCAGTTTTGTTGACGACATAATTGTGGATTAATGTAGATAGAACAAGTGATGCGCAAATAAGTTGCTAGTATTTTCGTATTAGAAAGGGACACTAGCTATATAATTACGTCGAATTCAGCTGCTATTTGAAGGAGAAATCTTGCGGTCGGCTGTTCTGATGGGTAGTTTTTCGTGTTTTTTCCGATCAATAGCAGGCGAATGGCGCAGCAGTACTCTAACAAACGGGCCATGGATCGCACACTATCTTTCATTCCTGTCTTTTCCTACCCTCTACCGTTACTTACTTATACTTGCATGTTCTATACTACCACATGTGTCGGGAATCCAGTGTGGAGCTTAGAGCTTGTTCTGGCTGAAGCGGTGCCTCGCTGAGGGAGATTCTGGGAGGAGGAAATCCCTAGAAAGCGGACCTATAGGTCGACGCTGGATCTTACCAACCACCGAATGAAGGAAACCACCACCTCCCGCGATAAAACATTCATTACATTAACCGGACTAATGACCATAGTAGTTGACGGGCCCGAAAACCTCAATCAATACCAGAAAGGATTGTGTGTGGTATCACAGGCAAGTTGTTCCCTATCATAAATGAGGATACCCGACCGAAGGGGCTTTTTTACTTACAGTCCGAACTGTGACCCTGTGGTATATCACTTTATTTCCATGTCCAATCAGGTTATACATATTCCCATGAGTCCAGCTAGGTAATATTCGTACATACACGTGTAATACGTGTAACCTGGCTGGACAAGGAACTCAAAAGAAAGGATTAGAAGGTACAGAAGAAAAAATAACGTTGATTCTGTCCATTTTTTGTAGACCAGCTATAAGATAAAACTTGTTTGTTGTTTACACAAGTGTGAGAAATATATCTAGCAATTTTTAACAGGTTCCAGTTTTTAACAGGAACAGGTTCGAGTTGAAGCTCAAAAATAAAAAGTATTTAACAAATAATCAGTATTTCAAAAAGTGGAATAATTTCAGGAGCTTCGGGTTTTGTTGTTAATAAAGCACACGAAAATTTTAAGTTTCCTATTAAGTGCGTGAATCACTTTGTGCACATGTTGCGTACACTGCTTTTAACACGCCGGCATTTCGCACACGAAAGCCGTTTCGCACACGCTTCGTAATATTTCGCACTCTTGTTAGTAAAAGTGAAAAATGGTTATTTTGCATACGGAAAACAAGCCCGAAAACTGTTTCAGGCGCACGGATTGTTAAAAAGTTTATAAAGGGAGAGGTTTTTACAACCGGAGAATTCCCTCAGTAATTCCAATGAGCATTATTGGGATGCTATTATAACAGTAAGATTTTTTTAGACAGTAAGAAAATTTATAGCTTGTAATCCACGGTGACTTGATATCATTTCTGTCTTCCAATCGCGTGAAAAACTAACTGATAGAAAGTTTTAGCCTTAAAGTCGAAAGAACGTAAATATGACATTCAAAAAGGAAACATTAAGGGAAATGGCATACATAAGATGCATGTGTTAGAATTTTAAATAAGCGAGCTGCCTTATTGTCGTATGCTACGGATTCTTGATGGTTTCCCTGAATTTCGAAATACTGAAACCGGAAATGAATCACTGATGTCAGGCAAAGGTTTGAAGGGGATTGCTGCGCCATCGGTAAGAAAAAACCGCTTTTATCAGTATTTTTTAAAGTGTCGCGAAAGAGATGCACATATTTTGCAACTACAAGCGACTAGTCACTTATAATTTTGAAAATAAATTTAATTGACAGGACATTAAAAACGTTATGCGAGTTGCCTACATTCCTTTTGGCAGGAACATTAACATTTTATTTTAATTGTTTCTTAGCGTTTCTAGGTCGGCAGGTCAATAGTAACTAGAGGTTCAACAGAATGGCACAGACTTTCTCGTAGAAAATTTTTCTAATTTTCTTGGTGTGGACTGACTTCAAGGTCTTGCTCCATTCTCTGGCCAGCTGCCATCTATCTTCGCCCAAAGTACATTTTTTGACTTTTCTCAACTTTTCAGTTTCTTAATGGTAGAACCGAAATATTACTTTAAGCGTATTAAAGAACAGTAAAACCTCGTTCTAAATAGAAATTTTCATTGAACATTTTGAAGCCGTTTCTAAGAAAATGTACATTACGAACAACACAGTAAATGCAAAAATTCAAGCTCTTTTTTACATGAATCTATTAAGTTTTCGAAAAACTACATTTGAAGTACTTCCACTCAAAAAAGCAAAAATATATACAAATCGATGGAAATGTGCATATAATGTGCGTGAGATATATTTTTAAAAACTTAATTTTATGTGATTTTTTGAAAAAACAAAAGAATACACCAAAATGAACGGTGTGTCATATTTAACACAGCCATTACCAGTATCCGTTACAAACGTTTAAAGAAAAACTTTCGAGCAATTTTTGAAAAAAAGTTTGAGCGTTTCTGAAAATAGAGAATTTTAAGCTCGTTTCCACAGAAAACTGTTGAGTTTTCGAGAAACTTTACATCAGACGTGAGAGACAAGTCAATTTGGAAAAGGTCGAACGCGTTTACGCGCTAGATTTGTTCACTTACGACAGACGGACAGACAGACAGACAGACAGACAGACAGACAGACAGACGGGCAGACGGGCAGACGGGCAGACGGGCAGACGGGCAGACGGGCAGACGGGCAGACGGGCAGACGGGCAGACGGGCAGACGGGCAGACGGGCAGACGGGCAGACGGGCAGACGGGCAGACGGGCAGACGGGCAGACGGGCAGACGGACAGACGGGCAGACGGACAGACGGCAGACGGGCAGACGGGCAGACGGGCAGACGGGCAGACGGGCAGACGGGCAGACGGCAGACGGGCAGACGGGCAGACGGGCAGACGGGCAGACGGGCAGACGGGCAGACGGGCAGACGGGCAGACGGGCAGACGGGCAGACGGGCAGACGGGCAGACCGGCAGACGGGCAGACGGGCAGACGGGCAGACGGGCAGACGGGCAGACGGGCAGACGGGCAGACGGGCAGACGGGCAGACGGGCAGACGGGCAGACGGGCAGTCGGGCAGACGGGCAGACGGGCAGACGGGCAGACGGGCAGACGGGCAGACGGGCAGACGGGCAGACGGGCAGACGGGCAGACGGGCAGACGGGCAGACGGGCAGACGGCAGACGGGCAGACGGGCAGACGGGCAGACGGGCAGACGGGCAGACGGGCAGACGGGCAGACGGGCAGACGGGCAGACGGGCAGACGGGCAGACGGGCAGACGGGCAGACGGGCAGACGGGCAGACGGGCAGACGGGCAGACGGGCAGACGGGCAGACGGGCAGACGGGCAGACGGGCAGACGGGCAGACGGGCAGACGGGCAGACGGGCAGACGGGCAGACGGGCAGACGGGCAGACGGGCAGACGGGCAGACGGGCGGACGGGCAGACGGGCAGACGGGCAGACGGGCAGACGGGCAGACGGGCAGACGGGCAGACGGGCAGACGGGCAGACGGGCAGACGGGCAGACGGGCAGACGGGCAGACGGGCAGACGGGCAGACGGGCAGACGGGCAGACGGGCAGACGGGCAGGCGGGCAGACGGGCAGACGTACGTTTTAAAAAAACTACTTTTTCTGTATCAGGGGACCCCAAAACGTATATTTCCGTTGAAATCTCGAAATCGATTTTCCGCAGCATTACATAACTTTCTCTATACATCGTATATTACTCGAAACGTGTACAAGGAAGTAAAAATGTCTAATAGCACTTAAGTCTATCAAGAAAATTTCTAATAAAAATATTGTTGACAACTATTAAGACTAATGATAAAACGTCTACAAGCAAAATGTATAGGAGCTAAAACATTTATTAACTAAAATGTTGGGGTTTGTAAGCAATCCTAAAGTAACACTTTCTGACTTGAAATGGGGAACCAAAAGTGCCACGAAAACAACTGTTCTTTAAGCTGAAGTGAATGCCTATCTTTTCCACTTCGCCCAATCAATTAGAAAAGTAAAAGTAAACAAGATCTAAAAGAAAAGGAATATATAAATGTCAGAGGGCAAGTCGCTAAAAAAATCTAAGTCCAATCAAATGCGACTGAAACGTGAGATTCTGCAGCTCGTGGGTCTGGTCTTCGAACCTTTGAATGATCTGGTCAATATTTTTGATTTTTTTATGAAAGCATCAGAGGTAAGTGAAACATGTAGCCTGCTACATCGGAAGGACCTAGTTAAAAATGTGAAAAGGAAGATGAAAAGCAATACCGCCGAATTTCCCGCCTGATGTTTGGAATCTTTAGATTATAGTTTAAACAGATTTTACAGAACGATAATATCGAAGGATGGCGTAGTATTTCCCAAGCAAATATCGCGACCCATGCAAACATACGGAAATTTCTAACTGCATTAAATGGGATCAAAGAGACAATGCAACTTCTCCACAATATGCAACTTCTCAAGGGGAACTGCTCATTTTTATTATTTAAAAAATTGAGGAGCGTCGGAGCAAAGAAGCAATTGGACACGGGACACAGGCCCTGCACGGCATGGCAAGGCCAGGCCAGACAACACTTTTTTACTCTCTTTTACTCTTTGCCAATAGTTTGACTTGTAAAAAGTATTACGGGTCCGTCCTGAAAACCTCAGCTCAGAGCTACGCATGCTCTCTAGGTTACAGCACAATCCATAGCGCCATGCCGATAGTAATTATTCCTGTCGCAATATTAGTCTAGTTACCTGGTCTTCAGAAGGCCCGATAGAGGAAAAAAAATCGGGAAGTTTTTTCCTTACCGGTTCTACACGGTTTGTGAGGCGCTTAATTAGAATTTCAGGTCACTTCGAAGAATGTCGGCTCCAAAAAGAAAAAGAAAAAGAAAAAGAATTAAAAAACAACAAAAATCGCACTTTTTTAAGTTGTTCGCTCATTTCTCGACTACTAAACGCTCCAATAAAAATGACATTCATATACACAATTAAAGTAGACAAAATTATCTACAAAATAAATACATTAACTTCAATTTTTCAATAATTCTTTTAGGCACTGGTGTGCGCCAAAATAACTGCGATTCTTGGCCCTCGTCACTAAATCGGGAGAAAAGCTCTCTCCCGCAACATTCTATTACCGTGGTAATTTAGTTTCACTACATCCCGCTTAAATACGGACGAATGAAGGTTTTGCATTGTTAAATGACTAACTCATCGAAACAGAAACATACTTACTCGCGCAGCCCACAGATTCCCCTACCATAGATAACTACAATATGATCGAAACGAGAAAAACGAGGCAATGCGTCCTCTACAAAGCAATATGTTCATACATATTTACCATCAACATGTTCCGTCAAGTGCCAAATTATAATGTAACAGAAACAATAAAACTAAAGAGAGAATTTTAGAAGCAAACAAAAATACAAAATTACATATGTTCATAAATATTTGGTAAAGTAAGTTTTACAATAAAAAAATAGAGTATCACTACAAAATAATAGGGTAGTATGGCAGTTCCAGCGTTGATCTCGACTCCCATATTTACCGCTGGGGAACGCCACAACCACAGTCCCAGTTATATTCGTCCATTGCTTGAGGCGTTCTCGTCTAAGTGAATATGGAACTAGGACGAGAATTGCTGGAGGATATAATTTCGCCGCGCATTTATTAGGGTTTCTTGGAAGCACATGACCACTTCCGCCCTTCGAAAATTCACGCACCTCAGCCGGGCCGAACACACTCTTTGGGGGTTGGGGGGTCAGTAAGTTCCAGATAGCATTACAATTTTTTTTGGGAGGGGGGAGGGTTCTTCATGTAAAGCCATTGAGCCATTTTCAATTTTTTTTTCTGGAAAATAAAACAATTTATTTCTGGAAATGTATTGTACGAATAAAGGAAAGTGAATTTATAAGTATGGTGTAGGTACTACTTTCATTAAAACCTTTGACATTTAGAAAATTGCAATCATCTTGATATTAACAATTTTCGGTTAGAAAAAAGACGAAGCTTTCACTCAACTAAATTTCGAGTGGAATCGATCAATAGATCTCGACAGTTCCTCTTCCAAAAAACATGTCAGTATGTGAACTTATTGTTAACGAAGAGAATATAGCAAGTTTTTATCTACTTTAACATTTTATTTCGTAAGAATGTAAAGTATAGTCGTGTGATGGATCGGCGATTATTCGCCAGAAAACCCTTATTGTCGAGCCCTGACAACGAGAAGTGAATCAGTTTTGTACATATATGTAGTAAATTGCTTCTTGTAACAGTCTGTGTAGTCAAAATCCATGTTTTGAAGGTCCTTGACAACGAAAAATCGATTGACGGCAAAACGTCCGCCTGTAAGACTGTTAATCAGATTGTATATCTGTCACTCAGACAGACTCCGCCGGAGTGTGCGTCGCCTTAACCGTCGGCGTGTCCGTCGGCATGTCCGTCGGCGTGTCCGTCGGCGTGTCCGTCGGCGTGTCCGTCGGCGTGTCCTCCGGCGTGTCCGTCGGCGTGTCCGTCGGCGTGTCCGTCGGCGTGTCCGTCGGCGTGTCCGTCGGCATGTCCGTCGGCATGTCCGTCGGCGTGTCCGTCGGCATGTCCGTCGGCATGTCCGTCGGCGTGTCCGTCGGCGTGTCCGTCGGCGTGTCCGTCGGCGTGTCCTCCGGCGTGTCCGTC